>JAMKCH010021859.1:0-26815 GCA_023653785.1 Ophioderma brevispina | reverse complement strand
TATTTCTACTGAAATATGGTGTGCTTTTTTTTTTTTTTTTTTTTTCGTTTCTGGACTCCTAGACCCAAAATTCGTGTCGTTTCTGGACTCCTAGACCCAAAATTCGTGTCTATACCTCGGTATGACCACTGTCTCCCGGTTATGAGTGCAAACCCAAAATTCGTGTTTACACCTCGGTCGGCTTATAAGCTTGCCTCCATCCATATCCGACAACACAGTATGTGACCTTGATAATCACATTATGCCTGTGTTATTCAGGATAATTTGACACAGTATATTATGGGATATTGGATTTGATTATGATTATTCTGCATACCATTAAGAGGCCACAAAATTAGGTGATAAGCTATGAGATTAGATTATTTAATCGATTTCACCATATTCCATAACACAATAGATGAGGTATCAACACGGCATGTACAGATCGCAATGCTACACTATTTTACCAGCATTAGTTTGGGTTAATTAATTTGACAATTTGTATTATGGGGTATTGGATTTGATTCCTTGATTCTTCCACATTCTTTAGTCCACAATGCAAGTTGAAACCATCTCACAAAAAAAGTAACAACATTCAGGTCTGATACAAAAGACAACAACTTATATCTTTCTTCGGAATACATCTAAAATGTTTGCTGTTATAAACCATCCCCAAATGCCTACAGATTCTGAATAATTTATATTTTATTCACCCCTCTCTCTCCAAGCACATTCATTATGTTTCCTCAATATGATACCCCCCTCATTTAGGAACATTGTGCGTGTGTATGTGTGTGTCACTAAAATGTTAAGTTTTTAAAATTCACCTCAATTGAAAAGTTGAAGTTCAGTTGGAACCAAACTTGTGTAATATAGGTGCATAGGTGCAACATGTGATTACTCATAAAGTTGATGAGGTCAAAGGTCACATGCCGAGGTCAAAGGTCATGTGAGATTGAGTTGAAATAGGCTGATGGCTCGCAGATTATATTCTTTTAATATAGCAAGCACACAAGCCAAGAACCGCGAACTTCTAGTTTTCATATTTAATTGACTTTTAGTTGCAACAAGTTGTTGCAGATTTTATTGGATTTAAACAAGCAAAAACTGGATAAAACAGTTTTTGCCATTTTGCTGATAAAACAGAACACTGGAAGTCCATGCCTTCAATCAAGAAGTTCTTTTCTGAAGCCCAAGCCTGCATTTCTTGACGGTTGGCAGACACGATCAAAAAGGTTTTTCTGAGTAACAGATCCAAATATTTTTAAGTACTCACGAAATATTTCAACTCCTGTCAGAAGTCTTGTTCACTCTGGCGACGACACAGAACAAGACTCCTGACAGGAGTTGAAATATTTCGTGAGTACTTAAAAATATTTGGATCTGTTACTCAGAAAAACCTTTTTGATCATATCATTCTACGATCCTGATGAATATATTCCAAGGGTTGGCAGACACTTTGGTCAGACTGAAAAGTGCAGAATGTGGCATGGTCTTTATAAATTCCTCGAAATTCCTTAAAATTTAAGTAACAAGTGCTTCAATATTGAAAAGTATCCATGTTAAGACCTGGTAAACATCTAAGTGACCCCATAAAATTTAAATCATTCCTTTTATGTATATCATTTTGATTTTCATGTACATAATAAAATTTTTTGGAAAGAAACACATTGCCAAGTGGAAACAAAAACCACGGTTAAAACCATGTTTTTTCCCGCTAGTGGCAAAAACCTGCGAACCCTTATTTTACCTCATTTTTTTCAGGGAGACATTCTTCCCCTTTCTCTCCTATGTACATTTACATTAAAGTGACAGAAGGAGATTTTTTGAGGATACAATTTTCTCTCAATTTTCATTGGATCGGTCGTAGACCAACTACCGAGAAACGTTTCGAAGGTTTATTGAACAAACAAGTACAAAAGAAAACCGCAAACCTTGTTTTGAACTTGCCTGCTATCGTAATGGTTCCCCATAGAAAACCATGCTTTGACTTTCTGTCGTGCACGACAGAAAGTACTAAATCATCATCTTATTACATTAAGATGGCGTATTCGGTAATTCACATCCGGTGTGATCTAATACATTGGTAAACATTGCAAATATGCAAAAAAACCGGGGTTCGACAAACATTGGGGCGCTTCTTTCTGGAAATCTCCTCATGTCTCTTTAAGATTCAAATTAAAGCTCCACTTTTAAGTTTAGTTATTATGTATGCCTGGGAATTTAAATTGGACACATTATTTTCCTGTATTTCAAAATTACAGCCAGATAGTGTTATTTTCCAAGCCATTTAACAAACTTTTTTCTGTAAAATTGCACTTTAATTTTTTGCAGCATTTATTTTTTAGCAAGTCGGAGGGATGAGACTATAGGAATCAGGAAGTGCTTCTTGAAAGGTTATTATGTAAAATTTTGTTCAAATGCACATGAAGCACATTGTAATTAGTCAAATATTTTACATTAAAGGTGCATTTCTCGCATCAAGTGCATCAATAAAGCCCAGCAAAAGAATGCTATACAGTCAGTATGAGTAAATTGCCTCAAATTTGATGTCCAAATGTCAGTTAAAGGTACTTGTTCCGATTTTTGTGTTTCGTGTTATCTACTTGGTGTGAGAGCCTGACACTTGTATACACATGCTACCGGGTACTGTGGGAAACAAACCGATGCTAGACGTGATAATGCATAGTGCAACGCCCTAGTCAGTACTGTGCTAATATTGGTGGTCAATCATTTAAACGGAAGTTTTTTGTCAGTATCTTGAGAAGGGAATGAATTTGAAAGCTGAAATTTTAGGAAGACAATGAGAAAAAATACTGCCTTTCATCTGATATCAAAATTGATACTACTTCCTTGTAAATCAGGGGGTCCCAAGGACGATCGGAACACGCACCTTTAGTATGAGAAAAACACCAATGTACCCTACCTACCAATCGTGAAATTACAACACTTTCTTAATAGGCCTATAACCAACTGCAATTTTAGACAAGCATGCAAGAAAGTAGTCCACCCAAGTTGTTAGCATTAAAGAGACATGAGGAGATTTCCAGAAAGAAGCGCGCCCATTTTTTTTATCAAACCCCGGTTTTTTTTTACATATTTGGAATGCTTACCAATGTATTAGATCACACCTGAAGTGAATAAGCCGGTTACGCCGTCTTTATGTAATAAGATGATGATTTAGAAGTTTCTGTCGTGCACGACAGAAAGTCAAAGCATGGCTTTCTATGGGGAACGATTACGATAGCAGGCCAGTTCAAAACAAGGTTTGCGGTTTTCTTTTGCACCTGTTTGTCCAATACACCTTCGAAAAGTTGTCGGTAGGTGGTCTACAACCGATCCAGTGAAATTTGAGAGAAATTCGTATTCTAAAAAATCTCCTCCTGTCACTTTAAGGTCACCTAGATAGTGGTGTATAACCTATATGGACATAACTGCTGAATAATAAACAACCAATCAAAATAAGAGGGCTTTGTAGCGTGTGCAGCTAAACTTTGTGGAGAAACATCGAAAAGAGATATGAATAGTTTCATAATGGACAGGACTGATGTTAAAGGGGCATTTCATGATCCACAACCTCGTCCCCCCAACTTAGCTAAAAAAAGTTGAGATTTTTATATCATTTGAACTGTTAAAGGTCAATGGCCCGGTCGCTAATAGCCTCGTCCCCAGGGACCCCAGATTTTACCGGAAGTGGTCCATATTTAGATTTTAGATACCAGAAGAAAGCTATTATTTAAAAGCAAAATGATGTTTGGTTTGGATGTTATGAGCGAGAATATGCCCGATTTTGGTCGACAAATATTAATTTCACAGTACTCTATTGGGGATTATAAAATCATGTTTTTAGGTCTCACTTAAAGGCGGGTTGAAATAAATATACGTTGAAATATCGGCACAAAATTTTACATATGGGGCTTTGGGGTAAATGTCATTTTTATCAAGATGAATAATTTATGGACTTAAAATCAGGTCATCCCCCTTTAACATTAATAATCCATATGTACCTAATCTTGTGTGAAATTTCTATTGTGTCTGTAAGAAATGTGCAATTTTTGAATTTCCTGTCTGTTAACGAACTGAAATTACAGCATAGTGGCCTATGGGACCATGGGAAACAAGCATTTTGCTCATCACACAAAACCGCAAGGTCAAGATCAACTAAAATGTTGTAAATAATCTTTTCTCAAGGATATCTAGTGGATAAATAAAGCAGGTGCTGGAATCATGAAATTCTCCTTTAAGGACTGGTTTAGTTTGTCAAAATCATCACCAATCACAAATAAGTACTCCGAAACAAGACAAGACTGACTCACCTGGAGTGTGAAGATCTTTCAAGTTGAATAGCACAGGGGAACTGGTTCAAATCTTCAAACCCTGTGATGCTGTATCTTTGGCTTCTGAGCTATCCAAGGTGGATATATGCTTGCTGGAAAAGAAAGCAAAAGAAAAAGCTATCAGCTAAGTAGATGTGTAAAGGCTGAACAAGATTGCATATGGACAAAGCCATCCAAATGAAATTTGCTTGAAACTTCCTTCCATCTGGAAAATTTTTCTTTTTTTCTTTCCTCTACATTTCTCCCTCTTTTGTTCAACCTCTGTCCAATAGTTTGGGACAGTGTGTCATTTGTTGGCTTTTTTGCTACAATTGGAATTTTGGGTCTTAAAATGTAGATAATGGTCCCAGGAATTCCAAATCAAATTGTTACCATTTTTATCACTTCCGTTAAGCGGCCATCTTGGATTTCAAAATGGCCGCCATTTTCAGCATAGTTTGCTCTATATCTGGACTTCTGATCATAATAGGTTAAAATTGGTGGCAATACCCATGTTTTAGATGTCAAGGAACACAAATATCACCTTTAGAAAGTCGCAGATTGTTTCCTAGAGGCGGACATCTTCATATTCAAAATGGCCGCCATTTTCAACATTTTGCTCTATATCTGGACTTCTGAGCAACATAGAAAGCTCAAGTTGGCGGCAATACCCATGTTTGTGTTGTCAAGGAACACAAATATTACATCCGAAAAGTCACAGATTGTTTCCTTCCGGCGGCCATCTTGAATTTCAAAATGGCTGCCATTTTTAATATATTTCAAGATGGTTCCATCTTGATCTTTGACTTTCGAAACATAGGTCCAGTCATCTCATTTGTCCATTTATCATCAACAGGTGGCACCCGGCAGATTCTTATTCTACACACCCTAATCTATCATTTTCAGCAACAACATTGTGTATATACTCAACTTTACGGTCAGGGCATAATTTGGACCATATCCACCCGACTAGCACTGGGCCAGCCCGCGTAGCAGGGTAGGCCTTAATCTACTACTAGGAGAATATTCCTGGCTATGTACTTATTACAGGAAGAATAAGAAAAATGCAGCCACAGGAGGTGTGGGGTTTCTTTTCTCACCAAAGGCTCTCAAGTCACATGCCAGCCTTGTCAACTGTAATGAGCGCATCCTGAAGCTTACAATGATGGGTAATCCTGAAACAACAGTCATTTGCTGCTACCATCCAGATGAAACCGCCTCTCGCTTTTACCATGGACTGTCCACTGCCACCGGTGCAGTTCCAGCTCATAACCTTCTGTGCATCCCTGGAGATTGCGATGCTAGACTTGGGCCTGGGGACACGCTGTTCACGTGTAGAGGCGGGTCCAGCGGAGGTGGGGGGTGCGTGAGGGAATTTGTGAAATGGTTTAGCCTTGTTACCACTGGCAACAATATCCAAAATCAAGCAAGTAGACTGTGGACATGTCGCCTAAATGGAGAACTTGTCCAGCTGAAGACAATTCTGGTCAGAGAGGGGTGGATTAACAGCAAAAAACTTTTGCAGGAGTAGGATAAGTTACCGTCAGAGTAAACCCCCTCCTAGAGATCCCATGAAAACCATTGGCTGGACAAAGGTAGTGGAAGATATGGCTCTGCGAGCAGTATGCTGTAGCAGTACGTAACAGGTTCAACACTGTTGTTGATGAGCTTGAAGATTAGAACCCCAGCACAGTATATGAAGCCGTCACTTCAGCCAACAAAGAAATTGCATTGGAGATGCTACCTAGAAGAAAGAAGAAGACTACTGCCTTTGCCTCAAACGACAAAGTCAGCAAAGCCAGAGAAAGAAGCACCGTACTAAATCCACCAGAAGCTCCAAGCAGAACCTTGATGCTGCTAAGGCTGCACTTGATGACGCTTACAATGTGGTGCTTGAGGAGCATGTTAAGTCCAAGGCTGAAGCACTTGACGCCCTACATCTTGAAAACAAGCATGCTGCTGCCTGGGAGGCCTTGAGGGAGCTGACCGATAAGAAGGCTACCCCACCTATAAGAATCAAAGGTGAAACAACTGAAGAGCGTCTCGACACATGGTTTCAGCACTTTAGTTCTCTACTTGGCAAAACAGTTCAGAATAACACTAACCTTGATGAACCTTTCTTCAATCACAAGATAGCAGGCACCCTTCCTATCAAGACTGGACCTTTCACTATAGAGGAACTTCTGATCTGCCTGAAGAAACTGAGCAACACCAAGACGCCTGGTCCCAAAAACATTCCTGCAATCTGGAAGAATCAACTTCAACTGTTGTAATTTTGTAACGACACCTACATGGGAAACAAACCAGCTGCCTTATTACATTAACGTCGTTCATCACTCCTCTAGCAAAGAAAGGTGACCTCCAACAACCACAAATCTACAGAGAAATCACACACCTCTAAGATCTACAACTCAATGCTGCTCAACAGAATCGTTTCTCCCATAGATCCCATTCTCAGATGAAACCAGAATGGTTTTCGTAAAGGCAGATCAACTCAGATACTTGCCCTCACAGAAGGATCATAGAAGAGTTGAACATTTTTAAGAGAAAAGCTTCATTTGTGTTTGTAGACTTTTCCCAGGCTTTAGAGAGTGTCAACAGAGATGCAATGCTGCATATTCTTACCAACTATGGTGTCCCAGACGAGACTTTCAAAGCAATTGCCATCATGTATTATAACCCATCTAGCTTTGTGCAGACCATGGGTGGGCTCACGAAGGAGTTCATAACAACTACTGGAATCCTCCAAGGAGATACTCTTGCTCCCTATATCTTTGTAATCGTGGTTGATTACATCCTCAGACAGTCTTGACATCATGAACAACAAGGGACTTACCATCAAACCCAAGCGTTCTTGACGTCACCAAAGTCAGCATCTCACAGACCTTGACTATGCAGATGATCAAGCTCTAACAGCCGATCTTATGTGGTGCACACGATCTACTACCATTACTTGAGAATGCTACAGACAAAGTCGGCCTACATCTAAATGCCAAGAAGACTGAATATATGACCGTCAATGAGGAAGATAATCATCAACCACTACTACCTGCACTACAAACGGTACCCAACTCAAAGAGGTCAGGGACTTCAAGTACCTGGGGTCCTATATTGCCGACAGCAAGAAAGATTTCCTGTCACGCAAAGGACAAGCTTGAAATGCCTGTAATAAACTACACAAGATATGGCAATCTGGTATCTCCAATTCAACCAAGCTGAAGTTCTTAGCGCCTGCGAAGAGAGTATCCTGTTATATGGATGTGAGACCTGGACCATGAAGAAAGAACTACAGGATACATTGAATGGCACTTACACCAGACTTCTTAAGAGAGTACAAAAAATAACCTGGCGTGAGCACATGACCAAAACACAGAATGTGTGGAGATATCCCTCCAATCTCATCTTCGGTTGCCCAATGCTGAGCACAATTTGCCGGTCACTGTTATCGTGCGACTGATCAAGTAGTCTCGGACATCACATGTTGGAGGTTACCATGCCCAAACAGGGGTCGTCGTCCCTTTAACTACATTGATGTGATTGCTCGAGACATGCAGTGCAGGATCCATCTGACATTCCCAACTTAATGACGGACAGGGACATTTGGCGGCACTACATGGTGAACAGCATCTCGGCTGCAGTCGCTAGATATAGTTGTAGATATTGGTTTCAATACTTGAAATTACACTGGAACGTATGGCCAGCAATAACATTGATACCTATATACAAACTTATTAAAACACCCAGAGCTATGACTCTCCCAGGATTCCAGGATTTAAGTGGTTCGGGCGAAGTATATGTAAAAAAATAGTAGCCATTTTGGCTGTCGGAAGGAAACAATCTGCGACTCTCTGGATGTAATATATATTTTCCTTAACATCACAAACACGAGTATTGCCACCAATTGGAGCCTTCTTTTGCTCAGAAGTCATTGTATTGAAGACTTATATTGTTAAAATGGCAGTCATTTGAAATTCAAGATGGCGCCAGAAGGAAACAACTTGGGCGACTTTATGGATTTGTAATTTGTAATTAGGGTCCTTGACTCACAAACATGGGTATTGTCAACTATTGGAGCTCTTTCCAGTTGCTCAGACGTCCAGGATAATATTGGTGGAAGTATATGGTTCAAAATGGCGCCATTTGACAATTCAGATGGCCAGCCTAAGGAGGAAAAACATCTGTGATTTTTTTTCATGTGTAATTTTGGATATTCACTGACCCCCCATCACCAAACATGGCGTTTTGCCACCACTTGGACCTTCGATGTGCTCAGAAGTCAGAAAGACCGCAAAAATATGTTTGACAATGCGTAGCCACTTTTGACAAAACCAGAAGTGGCCGCCAAACGGAAGGGATTAAAAAAATGGGTAACCATTTGATTTGGTATTCCTAGGACTAATATCTACCATTAAGACCCAAAATTCCAATTGTTGTAGCAAAAAAAGCAAACAAATCTCAAACCATAACCACACCGGCCTCAGACTACAATGTTGACCGGTCATGACCCCTTTCTTCATATCCTCGCTTGTATGTATGGTAAGGTACATCTTTGGTACCTTTTGGTGATAGATAGCCGATTGTTAATTCTTTAGTTTTAGATAGTTTAGTTTTGAGCAACTTAAATTTGCTAGTTAAAGGGAAATTAACACTAATTTTAGGTAAATATGTTGATATTATGTTCAAACGATTCTCAACAGTGATGATCTATTGCAATAAATTAATTAGCTCATTAGAAGAGAAAGACAAGAAAAATGGTCCAAAGCTTCTGTGGTGCAAACGCCCCCCCCCCCCCTCCAACCTCTATGCTACCTGTCTAGGGTCACACCCAAAAAATTGTTCAGATTTATCAAAATGGCTGGTGTGTATCCACAAAATGTTCATCAATTTAATTGGACAACTTAGATACCGTGGTCCTATTGGTTGGTAGTGCCGAGTGTATTGGGACCTCAGTATGTGAACTTCATGACCTTCATGTGACCTTTGTCCCCCAGCAAAAACTCCGACATCAGAGGACACATACATTGAATGCTGTATTTGTTTTTTTTTACCTTCCCTGACTAGGTTCATGGTTGTGTACACACACTGGCCAAAAGACCTTGCAACATGCGGAAAAGGGAAGGAAAAAGGAAAAGCAATTTATATTCAAAAAATGAATTTAAATTGACAGGAGTTTCCTGACTACAAGGTACGCGTTATCCTTGTCAAAGTTGTTGCTTTTCAAACAGATGTTGCTTCACAGAATTTTACGTATGCGAAAAGAAACGAAGAAAAAAAATGTTTAATTTGATTGTCATGATTCCTAACTCTGGCGGGTTTTGTTGTGGTTAGGGGTTTTTTGGTTTTTAAAGGAACTGCCGTAATGAGTAACTTGTAGATTGTGCTCCAGAAGAATAACAGCAAAGGAACGGCAAAATAGGCTGCCCCAAAAATAGTCTCTAATTGACATTTAATAATAATAATAATATACAACATTTGTATAGCGCCTTTCTCCAAGGATTCAAAGCGCAAGCCTATTATTATTACGCTGCCACTCGTCACAATCATTTCGCTTCATCTAGGCCGGCAGCTGGCGAATCGCACATCCCTATCAGCACTTAGATTGTAATATTCCCCATAACAGCTCCCCAGATTTCGCTTGGGTAAACGAGGCAATTGAGATTAAGTATCTTGCCCAGGGACACAAACACGTTGACTACAGCGGGGCTCGAACTTACGATTTCCAATGGTATTATTATCATGAGTCCTGCGCTTATCTGCTGCGCCACACGTGCTCTCATTTACGGGTTTGTCATGGTCTACTCTAAATGTTTAGGGCGAAAATCGGTGTGATTGTATGGACCGAAAATGAGATAATGTCAATAAAAGATGGGAGCATGTTCATCACCGTTGGACCGGGAAATTTAATGGCAAGAAAGAGGTCATGTATTAAATTGAAAATAACTTTTTAGTCGCACCGTTGGCATTGTGCTGTATGTCATGCAATGTGAAACGCGTATTAGACATGATTTACGTAAACCACGTGAGTTATCATTCAAATTGCATTTCGCGTGTCTCCGAATTTCTCGAATTTTTCGAAGACCACTTTGTTTCATTGACTTTATCTCATTTACGGCACACATAACCAATATGATTTTCTCCCATAATCATTGTCTGTTTTGAAGCCATTTCTTTTGTTTCTGTGTCTGTATTCCTTCTGAAGTGGAATCGGCAAGTTATCGTTCGCTGTTCCTTTAATCTGCCATATTTAGGGAACATAACAATCAAATTAAAAGGTTTTTTTTTTCACTATCTTGGATTCTTGGGAATAGCATCTGTATGAAAACCACAACTTTGGAATTCAATACGTATTGTGTGGTCAAGAATCTATGGTATAATTCGAAATCAATTGGTGATTATGAATTTCGTTTTCTGCATGTCGAAATACTTTGGCCAGTGTGTGTAGTTTGAGACCAGATATTTAAAAAAGGTGTATTTAACACCCATCCATATTTAAAGAATACTGCTGTTTATTTTGTTCCTAAATGTTTTCATCACCTTTTTTAGATTGACATTAATCCCCAGCAAAATTAACAAAAGTTTACATAACTTTAAATATTGCGAATTTGTACTACGGGCTGTCTCCAAGAGGATTTTGTTATATACAGCCCCATAGTACAACTCATTAAAATCGTATGAATAATGCATTTTCGCCTTAACATTATTGTTAGAGTTATTATTATTATTATTATTATGGTTGAACACCTGCGGTCTACAGTAGAAAGCACATAGCATTTATGTAATGATTTTTTCCAACAATGAATGATTTCAATAACAACTTGTGTACAATAGATCATGCATTATTTTTCCAACACTGCCTTTTTTAATATGATACCATTCTTTGGCTAATAAATGCACAGGGAAAACCAAATTGTCCTCAATAGAGGCATTTGAAGTGAATTTCAAGGCACTATCAATGATTTGATAAATCAGAAAAATAATAAAAATAAGATTTTTGCATATCTGTAACAATCACAAGTATCTTAAAATCACCTACAATGATACACTATGCGGTAAGGCATGCTAATCTACCAACGGCTCATTTCATTAGCCTTGGATGAGCACATGTTAACCACAGCTGACCATGCATGTCCTGGGTATCATCAATCATACTAAAATACAGGAGATGTATTTGCTCAATACAATGGTGAATGAAAGCTATTGAACTGTGCCATGGGAATGTGATTTTATTAGCTCATAGTGATAAGACCATTTCACCTAATAAAGACAAAATATGATATTTTAGTCACTGCTGTATGTACGGTCACTTAGTACAACACGTAATTGAATGGAGATACAGATCTTTAAAGGGGCATTTCGTGATTCACGACCTTGTCTCCCCGATATACCTCAAAAAGTTGAGATTTTCATATCATCGCCTTAGTAATCCATATGTATATCTAATCTCACATACAAATTCGGTCGTATCTTTAAGAAATTCACAATTTTGTATTTTCTGTCTACAAACAGACGGAAATTACGGCACAGTGGTCTATTGGGCTGTGGGAAGCAAGCAATCGCTCATAACATAAAACCACAAGATCTGAATCAACTAACAAAACAGGAGGTGATGGAATCACGAAATGCACCTTTAAACACTGTTTTTTTTCTTTTCTGTCAATTTTTCAATTGGAAAAGATAATGTACTGTATATAAATTCCACATTCTATCCTTCACTTTTAAGATATTTCTGGAAATTTCAAATATTTTTACTAATTGGGTGGCTCACTGACAGTGTCTTTTAGGTAAAAACTAGTGTGTTTGTTTGTGAAAAATAATGAATATATTTGGTGAAAATATTGTGTTTCGGTTATTGTATTCATAATATAAATGAAATGCTGTTAGGGTGAAAGCTTTTTGTGTGCGAAAACAAAGGGGCATTCATGCAGATGGGGCATTTATTATGAAGAATGCAATGCTAACCTTTTGTGTCATGATTGAAACACTGCATTAGCAGAACAATTTTCAAAATGGAGAGTTCCCTTGCCACTTTATCTGAACAATTTTCAATACATGTACTTTATTTTTTCTCATCTCATACAGAGCTGATAAGTCTATGTATCATCAATTTATGTAAAGTGGGTCTAGGTTCCTCCTCTTTTGATACAAAGGTGCAAAACCTAAAGACAATCAGACAAGTTTTGGTGATGACGTGTTTAAAAAGTCCAAAAAGGACAATTTTTTTTTGGGGGGGGGCGTTAGGTTCACCTTTACAATTTTTTTTAGTCCTGCACCTCTCCTAAATAAATCCTGCATACGACCCTGGGATTAATTTACCTCTTGATGCATATGTGAAGGTATTCTTAATAATGCTCATGCCACAGACATTTTAAGTGTTGTGGTTACCCTATACCCCTGGGCAGTGGTGTAAACATGAATTTTTCATGGTGATAAAACTAGCATCACTGTGATTCTAAGGCATAGCCTTTTGGACTGCAGAAATACAGATCATTACTTTTGTTAATTTGATGTCCTTTTGATTTGCAGAAATACACAGTATTATTCTCTCTAAATGCAAAAGAGTGAATTTCACTCTTTTGGAGTGACTACAGGGCCCACTCTAAAAAGAGTGAAATGTCACATCTTTCAAAGAATACTTTTTTGTGTCAAATTTAATCTTGATAATTGACAAAATGATATAATTTTATCATTTGTTAAATTATCAAGAGTAAATTTGACGCAAAAAGTATTCTTTGAAAGCTGTGAAATTTCACTCATTTTAGAGTGGGCCATGTAGTCACTAGAAAAGATTGAAATTCACTTTGTTACATTTAGAAAGTTGTTGTTCAGTTTCACAATTCAAAATGACCCTATAATCTACTTGACTAGACCTGGCTAGCAAGTTATAGATCAAAATTTTCCCCAACATAATGTGTAAGTCATGAAAATGACACGAGTTACTCATATATGAGAGCGAATGGAGCACTCAACATTCATGCTATAGATGAATTTTTAGTCTGCTGCATAACAACAACTAACGCTTAGAGCATTATTTGTAGGGTTATAAATCAGAATCCCATTCTAGAAGTTTGGGGAAGAAGGTTTGAAGATGTTTTCTATAGTTTGAAGGGTGCTGATTCAGAATTTTTGGGTCCAACCTCTGGGAAATGTGGGGAACTTTGTAAAATAAGGGGGTAAAATTTGTACAGGGGTAAATTTGAAATCAAGTAAAATTGTGTTTAAATATATACCAATGTATTCGTCTCATTATAAGGATTAAAAAAAGGTATAGTTTGTCCAGGTTCCGACATTTAGTTAAACAGGTACAGCCATATTAAGGTTCAAGGTCATCCTGTGGGTAAACGTTACCCAATGCTCCGATTTCGTTGAAACTGGTGTCATATTGTTCGTCTTGCCTTATATTAAAATTCGTTTCGTAATTCATGGGTAAAATGTAACAAGGGTCTACAGGGGTCTATTGGGGGCCACCAAAACTTGACCTCAAATTGTATACAGAGCTGTCACCCAAAGAATTGTGATTAATTTTCTGCTTCATTATGACCAGGGCAATAATTTGACACCGGTTTCAAACAAATAAATTACACTGGATTTTTGTTTGCCCCTGAATGACCTTGTAACCTTATCACGCTGTAGCCAGTAACTAAGGTCGGCACCTATACGACTATACAGTTTTTAAAATCCCATGAACAAATACATTGTTGTCATTAAAACAAAATTTGACCTAATTTCAAATCTTACCCCTGTACTAATTTTACCCAGTTATATTACAAAAGTTTCCCCACATTTCCCAGGGATTGGACCCACAATTCGATTCAGCACCCTTCAAACTATTTAAAGACATCTTCCCAAACTTCTAGAATGGGATGCTCGTTCATAACCCTACTAGATGGTAAAATACTGCAGCACCAATGCACCATGCTAAGTAGATTATTCATCTTGTCTCTTCAGTGATGAGGACGGAAGGTAGTGTGGCAACTTTGGTTGCCTAATGCGTACTCGTCTAATATATGCCTAATCAATGAACTGATCCTTGGTGACTAAATATTACTCAATTGGAGTGCCTACATGACGGTGAAATATTTAAATATAAGTTATGACGGACCTTAATCACTTCATACCCAATGTGCTTATTTAATATAGGGTAGACAAAATATTTAGTCAATTTTAATTTAAAGGTTCATGTCATGATTTGAAAGGTTATTTCTAAAATTTCAGTTATTTGATATGCACTTTAATGTAATGAGCACAAATTTATATTACATTGCTCCATAGCCAGTTTGTTGTAATTTGTCCATTACGGAGAAAATACAAATCACAAAGTTATATTTTGGATTACGTTATTATTATAACATGTTTTTCTGTATATTGTACTTCACGGAAGATGTGGTGAGATAGAAAACTGAACTCCGAACCTGAATTGTTTCAGTAGAATCCTAGGGTTTATTTAATCGTGAAAGAGGCTTGCGCCGGATCGGAATCGAACCCACGAATTTCCGATCACTAGGCGGATGCCCTTTCTATTAGGCTAATCGGGGTGGGATCCTACCTGAATCCTTCCAGCTTGCATGGGTAATAACAATGGCTCTCTACTTCGCAGATAAACGTAATTTGAAAGAGCTTTATCTTCTGCATACCGAGCAGATGTTACTTAATATCAACAGTGCTAATTATTTGCGCGAGCCACATGCATTTGTACATTTACTGGCACTGATTTCAGAGAAAGAAATTGTGATGAAATGTTTATTCATTTTCAAACAATGTGCAACTTTTGGACTTGACATCCCCAGAGTATTTGAAACTATAATATTTAATAATAACCTGTGCAAAAATCAGTTACGTCGCTGGTATGCGTAACCAATGCCCATATGCAAGCATCTTTCTCCCTTTGATCAAACGGAGTAATACACCTGTTTGATCATCTCGTGTACTAGTGTCTTTTGTCTCTGAATGTTGTGCGTGCTGTGATTGGAAGGTCTTGGGTTCGATTCCTACGCCGGCGCAGTCCTATAAAAATAAGGTAAAGTGGCTATGGCAAGTATTTTGCACAATGAAAGAGAACAACCTAGTTTTCTCGCCGAAAAACCTGGTTTTTCAACCGAAAAAACAGGTTTTTCGCTGAAAAACCAGGTTTCTCGACCGATAAACTAGATTTATCAAAAACCTAGCTTTTCGAATCGAAAAACCTGGTTTTTCGATTTGAAAAACCAGGTTATCAAATTTGATAAGCTAGGTTTTTGAAAAACCTAGTTTTTCGACGAAAAACCAGGTTTCTCGGCTGATAAACTAAAAAAAAAAAAAAAAAAAAAGCTGCCGGCCTAGATGAAGCGAAATGATTGTGACGATTTCCTGATGGCAGCGAAATAATAATAGGCTTGCGCTTTGAATCCTTGGAAAAAGGCGCTATACAAATGCTGTATATTATTATTATTATAAACTTGGTTTATCAAAAACCTTGCTTTTCAGATTGAAAAACTTGGTTTTTCAAATCGAAAAACCTGGTTTTTTCGGTTGAAAAACCAGGTTTTTCTCTTTCATTGTGCAAAATACTTGCCATGAGTGGCACTTTTTCTGACAACATCATTTTTGGAAAAAGGAAGCGTGTGTTGATGCCAAAAGTTTTTTTGCAAAGCAACGACTTTTGTGGCAGAGCCAAATGTTTCTTCTCTTTTAAACTTTTTAAATTTTCCAACATCCTGTTCTAACTGAAGTTATACAACAAAATGTCCTCGAATTGTTAGAGGGGGAACTTATTTTTTGGGAACCCTGAGAATCTGGTGATTAAAAACGGAGCAAAACAAACCCAATCGCAATAATATCAAATAATAATTGTAAAATTCTCAGAGCTTCGAAAGCTTTCTAGAAGCGTAAACTTATCTGAGAACTCATCAAACTGTGTTTAGTGTGGTAAGTGATTGGTATAAAGACCCCAAAAAAAGTAACTTCAGCAATGTCCCTAATAACCACTAGGTTACAAACCATTGGTTTTGCACGAAAACATAAATATAATCAATAGTTCGTTTTCTTCGATAAAATTTTGATACCCTGCTTGCCCCATCGTCGACAATATTGCTAACACATACCCATTATTAAGAAAATCTCTCCTTTTTAAAAGTTGCAAGGTATAGCCATATGGATTGCCATTCAGTGAAAGACCACATTCTTCCGCGTGAAGTGTGTGTCACTTAATGTATGGTTGTGTATTGTAACCTTGTAATAATGTCTTCAGATGTAACTTTGAAAATGGGACACATTTTCGTAAAATGGACATTGTGTTGGCGATATTGATCACAATGGAGCAGACAATTGATATCATTTTATGTTTTCGTGCATAGACCAATGGTTTGTAACTTATGGGGGTATTTAGACATGCTGCGTTACTTTTTTGGGGTCTTTAGTTTTGCGCCGTAGGCCGATAGCCCCGTAAAGAGGACAGAGTTTGAAGAATGAGGGAAATAATGTGATGTGAGTATGTTATTAACGCACTTCAAAAGAATCCTGAAATGGTATGTGATGCGAGTTGGTGTGTTGTGTGTAGGTGAAGGTGTGTGTGTGTGTCAATCAGCATGGCGCGGACCATGATTTGTAGCTTGAATGTAGAATCTGGGTGGGGCATATTTCACAAGTAAACAATGCTCCATTCAAATTCGTTCTTTCAACTCGCGGACATACTAAAATTTCTGTGTGGCGCTATGAATTATTGGCGTACGCCCACAACAGCCAAGCACATTAATGTTAATACTAAATAAAAACCTAATGTTTGTGTGTGTGTGAGCAGGGCAATATATTAACATATTTGCAATGTATCATTAATAGGCAAATTCGTTTCTGAAGGATTCTGACAATATATATAATGTTGAGACAAATCATATCGGCAGTGTGTCTGACTACGGCTGACTGCAAAACGCTTGCATTTCTCTACCATTACACAGTGGGTACAGAGAGTCGTACATCAAATCACAGCTTTCTATATAAAGGGTACAAAACATATTACTAATATTGGCTCGGTTTTTATAACCAGAGTTATTATTTTCAGTACAT
This sequence comes from Ophioderma brevispina, assembly GCA_023653785.1. NCBI lineage: Eukaryota > Metazoa > Echinodermata > Ophiuroidea > Amphilepidida > Ophiodermatidae > Ophioderma > Ophioderma brevispina. Next base: position 9,485 of record JAMKCH010021859.1, on the reverse strand, counting down.
CATTGTGTGATTTGTTTTTTCAAAATGAATTCGATGTGACTATAGAAAAATGACGCCTTAGAATTACCATTAACTTTGCGAGTACCAGTGTGGTTTTTGAATCGGTCACCTTAAGGCATTTTACATACATTTATATGGGCAAGGCTAGTGGTCTTTACTAGTTATTATGGCTATTTTCAAAATTGAACACCTTAAAGTATAAAGCACATACAGACTTTAAAAAATGGGTTCCCAGACAAATTTACTGACGGCGACCCAATGTCTAATTTGTCCGGGTTGGTGATGAAAGATTCATGGTCTCGGAAGGCTAGCATAGCCAGGGCTCCTAGACGACAACGGAATAAGCGTGGAAACACTAATGTTGCGTGAAGAGTCAACGAATCAAGCCATATGCACCATATTACCGGAATGTAAGCCCGGAGGACTATAGCTTCCTGCCCACCGACAAAGCTGGACAATTGTCTGGCATTCGGTGAAATTTTGTCTTGCAAAAAAACGTGCAATTTTTAAGGTTGATTTTGTTGTGTCTTTGAAAAAAAAATAAAATGTTCGGTTAATTGGTTGATATATTTTTTTTTATTGTTTTGGATCTCTGACTCAAAACCTTTCTCTTCAAACCACTTAAAATAAAAAAAAAAAAAAAAAAAATATACTCTGTCCAACTCGAAGTACAAAGTAGCGACGCGGGCGTATACATTGTACAAACTTTCAGTACTGCTCGTGCAGGCAAAGCACAGGCGCGGTACTGGGTATACGCGATACTTGAGACAAGACAAAGTATAGATATCAAAGTTTCATGAGCAGCTGCTCAAATGTAATAATACCATCAGTGTTGTGAATGAACTTATCAACATTATCAGCCTACAGTCTATCACTATATGTTATAAGGGCAACCAGATTAACTCTCTGGCCGATTTACAACTTCAGTTGCCACTGGTACTTGGTCTCACTTACTCTTTCTCTGATGACTTTGATAGGAATTAAATGATTGAGACCAGGTTAGTTTCAAATGCAAGACCCTGGGTGAAAGCATATGGTGAAAGTGACTTTCACCTAGTTCTGGGTGGTCATTGAACTTGTCCAGTCTTCTGTTTTACCCAAACTTGCTAATAGGTAATTTCCCAGAGGCCTGTTTACAAACTATACCCTGGGGCTATTTAGAGCTTGCAAAGTGAGGTTAAACTATGGTCAGAGCTGTCAAGTAGCTCTTGGTAGCATGGCATATTTGTATAGGCACGGTTGCAAGTAATGATAGTTATTATGTCTATTTTCAATTTGAACACCTTAAAGTCTAAAGCCAATAACAACTTTAAAAAATGGGGTTTCCCAGACAAATTTCCTGACTGCAGACAATTGTCTACCTTTGTCCGGTGTGAAAGTATTCATGGTCTGGCAGGTATCATAGCCCGGGCTCCATAGACGACAACGGAATAAAGCGTGAAACTAATGTTGCGTGAAGAGTCAACTGAATCAATTGCCATATGCACCATTATTCCCGGACTGTAAGCCCGGAGGACTATAGCTCCTGCCACACCGGACAAAGCTGGACAATTGTCTGCATTCGTGAAAATTTGTCTTGAAAAAAGTGCAATTTTTAAGGTTGTATTTTGTTGTTTTCTTTGAAAAAAAATAAAATGTTGTTTAATTGTTCTATATTTTTTTTTATTTGTTCTTGGATCTCTGACTCAAAACCTTTCTCTTCAAACCACTTAAAATGTCCATGGCCCGACCGCTAATAGCCTCGTCCTCAGGGACACCAGATTACCGAAAGTGGTCAAAATATTGGTGTCTGAAGAAAGCTACTTATTTTCTCATTTACCCTGTGAAACCTTAAGAGTTAAAATATTTTGTTTGAATGTTATGAGCGAAAATGTGCCACATTTTGAACGACCAATTATGACCAATATTAGTTTTACAACGTATTTTATGGGCAAACAAAATGACATTCTTAGCTCCGACTTCAAACCTGATTGAAATATTGGTTACGGTCATTCAATTCAGATCACAATTTTAACATAATGAAATCGGGCAATCCCCTTTAATAAAAAAAGAACTCTTCACCCTCCACATTGCATACTCTATGACCTATAACATTTGCTAAGATTGACCGTATTCTGCCAGTAGATCCTTAGTTTGTGACGTAATATGGTCGATCTTCATGAAAACAGTGCATTTCCAGATACATTTTTCTTTGTTTAATAAAAGCTTTTAAACAATGTTTTATTGGAACGAAAAGGTAATATCTTTGAGCTGCATTTGGACATAGTTTGCCATGATTTCCATTTTCTTTTCTATGAGATATTTGCCTTCAAACATCGAAAAATATGAGACAATTGATGTGCGAAACACAACACCACTCATCAGCTTGAATTATTCCGAATATCAGTGTTTATTGAAATTTTAAACTACTTAGTTCTCCAGGTAGACAAGGATGTATTATATTATTAATCTTTCCCTGGAAATGGCCAGCGCACGATAGTGTTGAAAAAAACCACCATGTTTACTGCGTTATCATGGTTATTGTGTATTACGTTATTGTTTATCACGTTGAATGCGTTTTATATACATCAACTATAATTTGATCGATCATGGAATGATATGGTGTGAATAAATGAGTAAAAGGTATCTTGATATTTGTTTATTATAAGGACTAAATTTCATGCAAAATTTGATATTCAAAGACAACGTAATAAACTAAACAAATTGACGCATATTTCTTGAGTTCAATTAGCTACTTGAACTTTAACTTTGTACAAATATTTTTTTCCAGCAACTTCCCTGATAATGTCATCAGTTGGCCTTTTTTGCTGTACAAAATGTGTGTGTGTGTGTGTGCATACTGTGCAGTAGCCTTGTTCAAGGCTGTCTGCTAAGAACCGATTTATTCTCAATTATTTTGAACATTGTGTTTGCAGGTTTGAAATCAGTGCTTTAGCATTGAAGGGGATACCCTGTCTAGAGAAAGATTCAATTAACAAAATAAATTGGTATACTCCTTGGTGGTCTGATGTGCACGCTGGATCTAGGAGCCTGCTAGTCTGGGTATAAAACCACAAGTGCCTATTGTGGTCAGGGGCCGGGCAGTGGCTCTGCTACTCAGGGCGACAACTTGTTCTAATAGATTTTGGGTTTTAATCTTCCCTGCATAAAACTCATCCCTGCATAAAACTCATATCATTTTTTTTTTGCAAAAGCTTACAGATATGACAAGGCGCTCTGCCTGAGTTGAATTTATTGAACTTGCTATTGGAAGACTGCAAGCATGGAACATAGGCCGGGTGGAATTAGAGCCATTAAATTAGGTGCTTGATAAAATGAATTTTTGCCATGGTATTTCTATTTCTTTAGTTTTAGGGAGCGGGAATATGCTCCACTCCTCACATGATTTCTGCCTAATATGATCTGTGACATTATTTGTATCAGACGTGTGAACCAGTGAATGAAGTTGTTAGAGCGTCTTGAACAAGGCTAACTGTGCAGAAACGTGAGAAGTATTGTTGGCAATATTGTTTTTTTCGTAATAGGTATTGAATACGTAAATGTTGAAAAGAAAAAACATACAATTTGAGACAATTTTTTGGGTGTGTCTTATCTCCAAAATGCACTCTTTCCATGAAAATCGATACGTAATAATGAGCAAAAGCGAGTACTACAAACCCAAACCAAAGTTTCTAGTGAATTATAATTTAATCAGGATTCAACCATGATATATTATCTCTGAAAAGTTAACAAACTAAGCAAAACGTTTTTAAATAGCAGTAAGTTAACAAGCAGACAGCATTTTGACTTGCAAATAAAACTTCTTTTGCTACCATCGCTTTAGCTTGTAATCATGGCGTATTTACGCCATGCATAAACTAAGGAATTGAGCTATCTAATTGAGGATTAGGGTCAATCATAGAAATGGTCTATATTATCAGTTCGTAAAAAAAAAGGACAATTGGAAAACGAAAAATCGTATAGGAATGAAATTTGGCGAATATATTATAAATGATAATAATATTAATAATAATAATAATAATAATAATAATAATAATAATAATTTGAATATTTTTTTACGCGCGACATATCCACATAAATGTGCTTAAGGTGGGTGTTTAGGCAGGAATTCGAAGGAACTGTTTTTGCCGTATCTTCTTAATTATTGTTCCAAAATATATAAAAGTATACATATTTGAAAAAGAGGCGACTCAAGAAATTCAAATATTATAATGTTTTTTCGCAAAAATATGTATTTTTTTGAGAAAATCATGAACAATGGTGATCCCATTCATTTGTTTTGGTCTAGTTCTAGGGTCGATATTTCCTTTTTTCAAATTGTGCACTATTTACCCTTGGACAGAAGAATATGAGAATAGACAACATCGTGCCATTTAGTGCCTTACTGTCAAGCGTAGCACGTTTATTTGCATTACTACCAATTGGTCAAAGGTAATGACAGGTTAGGAGAGAACTGGCAAATTTTCTAAATCACTGGGTATTTCCGAAGTTTTGAAATTGGCAGAGAAAAAGGTTTCCTCCACAGCTACCTTTACCTAACAAATTATCGGGAAGGCCAAAACCCAAAAATACAGAAACCAGAAAATAATTTTCTCCGGTCATCTCTGCAAATAATCTATCTGCAAATCAACACAACATAATAGAATTACATAAGCTTGTTCTTTTGTCGATAATGAATTATCTCTAACCATCCTTACAAATAACCTATCTGTAAGTCAACACACACACACACACAGAGCAAAAGCGAATAAAATCCAATGCCTTATGAATTTGCCGGCTCTGACTGAAAAGCTGTTAACCCAATTCTCATAGGACTGGAAAAATAGTAATGGAAATTCAAAGCAAAAACCCAAAATCCCGGTTATATCATTATGTAACTTCCGCACGAAAAATTTAAAACGTCAAGTACCATGCATAACGTTGGCTGGGACAACGGGATTTAATCCGCGAATAAATACAGGCATAATTAATTTCTTAATGGTATTAGTGAAAATGGCGCCCATTTTGGTCGACAAAAAATAAATTTACACAAAACCCAATGTGGATCCAAAACACGTTTAAGTTCACACATCATAACGAAGTGATATTTTGGCGCATAACTTTTGGGGTAATTGCTATTCAATAGGAACGAAAAAAATAGACAAAAATTGGGTCCTGCCCCATTAATGAAATGAGAAAAACGTGTAGGAAAGAATTTCAAATACAAAAGGGGGTTACCCAGCGTCCAATACCAAGTAATTTTCCTGGAGAAAGTACGGGGCAACATTTTGTTTAAAGTTTCTTTAACACGTTTTTTTTTATTGCCCCAAAATATGTAAAAATTTTCTGTAAATAGAAGCTTGACCAACCATCCAAAAATAAATACCGAAAGCCATGTTGACCATTTTGCGAACCTAGTAGAGACTGATAAGTGCGTTCTGAACATGCACCGGAAGCATTATGCATGTATGTATGTAAGGACGAACGTACAAATGTACATGTGTGCTAATTACTACTGATAATTTTGTAAACATACGACACCACGCACCAGCCAAAAATTAATTAACATGCCAAATTTAAAACCAAAAGCAATTTTTTTAATAGAAGGACCCACAAAAAATGCAGTATTATCGCTCCAAAATCGCGAGGCCGTTGACAATATTCATGCATTGTTAACATTGTTCAGGTGTTACTGAAACTAGCCCATAAAATTAAGAGACACAACTTGCAAAAATATTGCAAAATTTTTCTGGAAAATTCCACCGAAAAAAGGCTACTAAAGCCAATCTAAAAAAAAAAAAAAAAAAAAACATGCATTAACATAAAATTAAATCATGGCCTCATTATGGCTGTCAAAATCATGAAATTGAGTATAATTTGAGTAAAATTGGTAACACATTCGCCACACAAGTTTACGAGCCGGAAACTTGCCCAAATTTAAAACCAAAAGCATTTTTTTAATAGAAGGACCCACAAAAAATGCAGCATTATCGCTCCAAAATCGCGAGGCCGTTGACAATATTCATGCATTGTTAACATTGTTCAGGTGTTACTGAAACTAGCCCATAAAATTAAGAGACACAACTTGCAAAAATATTGCAAAATTTTTCTGGAAAATTCCACCGAAAAAAGGCTACTAAAGCCAATCTAAACCAAAAATAACACTTTGGATGTTACACAATTGTGGTAAACAAAAACATTCTTGAATGTATTTTTAAACGCACAAAGCATGGATCTAAAATAATAAGCAGACTAAATATTTCCAGTGTGGTAAACAGGTACAGCTTTGTACAGTAATGTCTGGCAGATATTACTACACAATAGTGACCAGGGGCCCGCTCGCGAAACCCATACGCAACCCCACGTGCACACTAACTCATGCGTATGTCCTACATAATAGACTTTTTATACTAGCTGCACAGTGCTTTGGATAATGGTCCACACAGGCATGACATAGTATGCACGAAGATTCACGACTGAGTTTCGCGAACGGACCCCGGACTCTGCATTGAGCAAGAAGTTTACAAAAAATGCCAATTATTATCCCCAGTGTAGCTTAGTATTCCATGCAATGGGAATTCTAATTCAGAAAACCAGATGTAAATTTAACATGACACTGAATGCCTTTTATTACACATTAAAGGACGAATATTATGAAGTCTGACCTAGTATGCTTTACAAGTATTTTCTGCATGTAGCTATTACAACATTTCAAACTGAAAAGTGTTACCCGAATTGTTCTACCATTAAAATAAACGTTAGCACAAAAGCAGAAGATTGTCGGTTTAAAAGGACTTGACTTGTTGATTGCAACAATAAAGTTTCTTTTAAGAATACATTACACCCTCACCCTCTGCATTCGGCAATGACGATGATCAACACTCATGCATTATACTCTGATTTACATAGCATATAGCCAGGCCCGTAGCCAGGATTTCATGTGGGGGGGGGTGCGGATTTGCCAGAATTGGACCTATTGCGTAATACAAACCCATTTTTTCTGCTCGCTGCGCTCGCCGGTTGACCCAAATATTTTCAAAAAAAAAAAAAAAAAAAACAGCTTTGTACAGTAATGTCTGGCAGATATTACTACACAATAGTGACCAGGGGCCCGCTCGCGAAACCCATACGCAACCCCACGTGCACACTAACTCATGCGTATGTCCTACATAATAGACTTTTTATACTAGCTGCACAGTGCTTTGGATAATGGACCACACAGGCATGACATATTATGCACGAAGATTCACGACTGAGTTCCGCGAACGGACCCCGGACTCTGCATTGAGCAAGAAGTTTACAAAAAATGCCAATTATTATAAACTGTAGCTTAGTATTCCATGCAATGGGAATTGTAATCCAGAAAACCAGATGTAAATTTAACTTGACACTGAATGCCTTTTATTACACATTAAAGGACGAATATTATGAATGAAGTCTGACCTAGTAAGTAGTATGCTTTACAAGTAATTTCTGCATGTAGCTATTACAACATTCCAAACTGAAAAGTGTTACCCGAATTGTTCTACCATTAAAATAAACGTTAGCACAAGAGCAGAAGATTGTCCGTTTAACAGGACTTGACTTGCTGATTGCAACAATAAAGTTTCTTTTATATTACACCCTCACGCTCTGCATTCGGCAATGACGATGATCAACACTCATGCATTATACTCGGATTTAAATAACCTATCTGTAAGTCAACACACACATACAAATTGCCACATGTTCTTAACATTCCTGCCTGTCATACAATAGAATCAATATGACAAAATCTACATGTACATGTATAAAGGCAAATACAATATGACATTATATAATTTGAAATAAGTAACCACACTGGAAAATTGAAAATCATTAGATAACAGCAGCTGCATAATTAATATTTAGCAACATTAGATTAGGCTAATATCATGCATTAACATAAAATTAAATCATGACCTCATTATGGCTGTCAAAATCATGAAATTGCCATAATCTGAGTAAAATTGGTAACACATTCGCCAAACAAAGCACTTATGAGACCTCAAAACTTGAGGGTGTGGTGGGTGTGAAGAATTTTCTGCAATATCAACCACACCTCTTACATCTACGCTGACAGAAAGCCTAATGACGATTGTAAGATGAGAGATACAAAAGCCGGCTCAAGAGGACACGGCCTCATTATGGCTGTCAAAATCATGAAATTGAGTATAATTTGAGTAAAATTGGTAACACATACGTCACACAAGTTTACGAGCCGGAAACTTGCCTAAACCCCAAATCCCCCCCCCCCCAAAAAAAAAAAAAAAAAAAAAAAAAAAAAAAAAAAAAAAAAAAAAAAAAAAAAAAAAAAAAAAAAAAAAAAAAAAAAAAAAAAAAAAAAAAAAAAAAAAAAAAAAAAAAAAAAAAAAAAAAAAAAAAAAAACAGCAAAAGCGAATAAAATCCAATGCCTTATGAATTTGCCGGCTATGACTGAAAAGCTGTTAACCCAATTCTCATAGGACTGGAAAAAATAGTAATGGAAATTAAAAGCAAGAACCCAAAATCCCGGTTATATCATTATGTAATTTCCGCACGAAAAATCTAAAACGTCAAGTACCATGCATAACGTTGGCTGGGTCAACGGACTTTAATCCGCGAATAAAAACAGGCATAAATTAATTTCTTAATGGTAAGAGTGAAAATGGCGCCCATTTTGGTCGACCAAAAATAAATTTACACAAAACCCAATGTGGATTCCAAATCACGTTTAAGTTCACACAACGAAGTGATATTTCGGCGCATAACTTTTGGGGTGAATGCTATTCAATAGGGACGAAAAATAATAGACAAAAATTGGGTCCTGCCCCTTTAATGAAATGAGAAAACGTGTAGGAAAGAATTTCAAATACAAAAGGGGGTTACCCAGCGTCCAATACCAAGTAATTTTCCTGGAGAAAGTACGGGGCAACATTTTGTTTAAAGTTTCTTTAACACGTTTTTTTTTTGATTGCCCCAAAATATGTAAAAATTTTCTGTAAATAGAAGCTTTGACCAACCACCCAAAAATAAATACCGAAAGCCATGTTGACCATTTTGCGAACTTAGTGGAGACTGATAAGTGCCGCGTTCTGAACATGCACCGGAAGCATTATGCATGTATGTATGTAAGGACGAACGTACAAATGTACATGTGTGCCAATTACTTCTGATAATTTTGTAAACATACGACACCACGCACCAGCCAAAAATTAATTAACATGCCAAATTTAAAACCAAAAGCATTTTTTTTAATAGAAGGACCCACAAAAAAATGCAGTATTATCGCTCCAAAATCGTGAGGCCGTTGACAATATTCATGCATTGTTAACATTGTTCAGGTGTTACTGAAACTAGCCCATAAAATTAAGAGATACAACTTGCAAAAATATTGCAAAATTTTTCTGGAAAATTCCACCGAAAAAAGGCTACTAAAGCCAATCTATACCAAAAATAACACTTTGGATGTTACACAATTGTGGTAAACAAAAACATTCTTTGAATG
>JAMKCH010021858.1:0-20695 GCA_023653785.1 Ophioderma brevispina | reverse complement strand
TTTTTCCCTCTAGGCTGGTGCCATTATTCGTCGCATCAAACTGATGTTTGTGCATTGGATTTTGGCCAATGCACTCAAAGCTAAAAATAATTCAGCCAGATTCTGTCGGTGAATCCGCCTATGAATTTGTGAGCGATAAAGACTAATCGCTGGAGCGTTAATCTGCATTTGAAGACAAAGAGTCATGGTAGATGTGAACTTGTTGACATAATGACCATACCTGGTTGGTCATCATTTAGAATCGATGGAATTGGGTCAAATAACCCAAACTTTTGACCAAGTAACAGACCTTTACATGTTGGGGTAGTGTTGAGGTCTTCTATAGAACCTAATTCCTGTATTGTGTAATTGAGAGACTAATCAGGGAGTAAATTCCGTAACCTGACCCATCTGACACTTTTTCCTGACAACACTTTGAAGTCGGAAACCCTTCACGAATAAAGCACAGTTTTGTATTTGTTAAGGTTTTCCGATAAATTTAATTCAGAAGTGGTGTCAGGAAAAACTGTCAGATGGGTCAGGTTAGAGAAACTCCCCGCTCTGTCCCAGAAAAGAATTGCTAATTACACTTTTTGTAAAACCAACTGAAAGATGACCTGTGTTTTGGTGTTGGCATGCATAGTGTTGTATTAAACCATAACCCATCTATTTTATTTTCAAAATAATTGAACATGAGGCATTGTGTCTCTCAATTGCTTGTGTTGGCGCCATTTCAACAAGTAATATAGCAGTTTTGTGTGTGTCCTGCAAGAATTTGCAGAACATAGGATTACTCTGGCGTATGCCGGTGGTGGTGTGTCTGTGGTCAAAATTTAAAACCCTTAATATGTGATGTGGATCAATCAAAATGAGTCGGAAGACTCAGTCGCATATATTGATTTTGAGATCTAGCCAAACAAAGTGGATGAAAATGTCTTTTGTTTCCTTGTTTTGGCCACCCTTCAACTGATCATATCTTTGGGAGTAATTGTGGGTCATTTTATATAGGATTCAGAAAATGTAGCTTTTTAAATGTTGCCTACAGCTACCATCAAAAGATAACAATTGAATCTGATCGATTTCAGACTCTTTTGCTTGATCAGCATTTCACATATTTGCATGCCGTATGAGTTCCGTAATCTACAAGTGATGTAACTTGGTGGAAAGGGGAGGGGGTGGGGTGACATGTTGGTGACCTCATGACGTTCGTGACCTCAGTGACCGTTTGGTGGCCGGTCAAAATGTAAACCCTTAATATAATGCATGCGGTATGAGTTCGCATAAGGCTTGATATTAACTTGTTGGAAAGGAGTGGATGGGGTGGGGTGACATGTTGGTGACCTTACATGACCTCATTGACCTCTGGCCCCATTCACAAACCAGCGACGCAGACACACTCGCGTTCCGGGACCGCGATGTTTTTTGCATGAAACAGACTTTAAAATGTAAAGCTAATTAAGTACCCCAACTGCTATTCTGTGTGTGCACAGAGGGCGACAAGGGATTGCTTTGGTTGTGTGTCTGTTACCAAAATGTGTACTAAATTGGCCCATAGGATGGTGTGTTCATAACATCATGCAAAAAGAAACGTTCCACTACTACTGATTCCAGAGACTTCAGTGTATCCAGAACTGGGGGGAAAATGTTTATGTATCTCAAACACTCTCAATTAAAGGTGCTACGAGAGATTTCAAGGCCTCCATTTTCTGTGATATGTAGTGATTTCCTATAGATTAGACACTCGATAGAATTCTTGCCCCTCTAGTTGGCTACAGAAATAACAGAAAAGGTGATGTTGTATATGCTTATATACATTGAAAACCCAGGCTAAATTTTCACAATTTTTTGTACCAAAGAAACAGTTCTCAGATTACTCCTTTCAGATGGGAAATATTTTTGGGGAATAGAGAGCTTTGCACCATTGCAAGAATTTTCACATTTGTAGGGACACCTGTTATTTGAAATCTCTCGTTGCACCTTTAAGGTATAAGTGTTGCATAGTGCCATGCCGCTTTTGGCCAGCTCTGATGATTGAATTTATGTCACTACGCAATCATGTCATAATCCAATAAGCGGTGACCCAAGTGGCAACGCGTCAACCAATAAATCGATCTACACTGCCGCTCGTGCTGCCGCTTGCCCAAAGGCGGCAAATCACATTGATTACTTGAATTCAACTCTGGAGCAGTGCTGCCGCTCATGACGTAGTATCAAGCAATAGCGCAGCTGGACTATAATCCTCAATCCTGCAAGCGGCATCCACCACGCAGAACGGCAATGAACATGTATCACCTTTAAGTACGCTCCATCCTTCATCTGATTCCACTTTTCTGAGTATTACACATCAATACCATCAAGTTGGCAAAATCAGTCTGGGAATTTTTTGAAATATGGGCATGATCTTCTAGATTCTCATTGGCAAATTATTTTCGAAATCTGTTTAAAGGCCGATCCAGAGATTTTGAAATGTATATTTTTTTTGTGTAGTAATTAAAAATAGTCACTATAGAATTAAAGATACTTGCATAAATGCTCAATTCGAAGCAGTTAGTGATGAATCAGATTTTTTTCGTTTTCATGCAGTACACATTAGTACAAGATAACAATGCCATAGGATATATACGTGCCTAAAACAAAATTTCCGGATCCGAATTTTAAACAAAGTTGTGATTTTTATATGAAGGACTTCGATTGAGCTAGTTATGTCACACAGGATTATTATAGGGACAAAGCATTATGGTATATGTCAACCGAGTGCATCCAGATGATGCCGTGTACTCCGATACAAGTTGGGATGGTAAGGAATAAATATCAAAAGTTGGGATGTGGGTAATGTAAGGTTGCGAAAAATAAGTAGTCAGGTATGTCATATGAGATACGATAAATAGCACAGGGAAGAAAGGAAACGTAGAACAAGAAAAAAAAAGGCCTTTCTTATTGAAACCTGAGTGTGGCACAAACTGTACATTAGGCGCTCGACGGGTCTCACTATGTAATCATCAGTAGAGTACATCTTGAAGGCAATGGTTCCTGAGGTGGCACATGTATGAATCACCAACAATTACTATCCTATGGTAATCAAGTTGTATATAGCATCATTCCATAACGTGGCTCAAAGATGTACAAGAGTTCTGGACCGTGTTTCTATATAGTATTTTACTAGGCGATCCTCGGATTGGGCTATCACCTGTGTTTTCGCGAGCAACTGGCTTGAATGACCCTCGGGTTTTTGGCGGTTCCGTTGACCTTGATGACCCCTGATGACCTTGCCATGGCTTTAAAATTTTCATCATCAACAATCGCCCCCGGCACCAGGAGTTTCGCCGGAATCACAAACGTTTACCACCCCATTGGAGCTCCTTTATTTTTGAATGACCCCTGAGACCCTTTGATCCACACCCAATACAGACTCCTTCTTCGTAAGGTCAAGGGGCCCCACCCCCCATTGGGGGGGGTTGCAGGAGGTGCAATCCTCGGTCTCAAGAACATACGAGGGTTTGACAAACAGAGGACTAACGCCTTTTTGGTGATTTTGAGGTTTTGGTACCAAAAAAAAATCGTACAACTACGATTCTTAAACCATGACGCTTAACGCAATTCTACTTCCATATTGCCTATAAAGCAAAATAACACTTCATCACATCTCAATTGTGCACCACGTTGTTTACTAACAGAAAGCCTTAACTCTGAGTTAGGACCTTCTGTGGCTGTATTTGGCCAAACATGAGTTGAGGCTTCATACTTGCGCAATTGCCAGAATTGCAACAGCTTTTTAGCTCCCTCTCCCACTTATATTGATGATTTCTTTTAAAACTTACAAAGGGATGACATGCTTAAACCTCTGGATTGAAATCATGTGTCATCAGTGACATGATTGAAGAGTGTAACTCACAGATTCCTTTTTCAGTTACCGTCATAGAGACGTAACCCACCCCCCCCCCCCCCCCGCCCCCCCTCAGCACTTGAAAGAATATTAAAGAATTTCTATAATTCTGCTGTTCAAATTTAAATTGTTCTTTGTTTACTAAATGGTGTTCTATAATGTTTGCTTACAGACCATATATGAGCTTTATACGATGTTTACGATTTAGAGTAATGAATAAACTTGCTTAGTAGAAAAATTAAACATCACATTTCTCAAAAGGCAGTATTTTTGAGTTACGGCTTTCTGATGTCCCACCCTCGATATGCGTCAACACAGTGACAGACAGACCACGGGTATAAATATATGGATGTTCAAAGGTTTGAACGTGGGGCAAAGGCCATTTAGGTCCATTAGAGGCCAAACTGTACTACCTATATGAATCCTACAAGTTCCTTTGAGCATGTTTGGTGTCCTGTACTTATTTGCAGACATGTTATATACAGTGTGGACCCACGCTGGCGCGTGGTCTTCGCTGAGTATACCTGTTAATGAGTATACTTGGAATGTTTTCAGTAACAGAAAACCAAGTACTGTTTTCTGACCTAATTAGCACCCTGGTTGCTTCATATCCATACGTCAAAGCATGGTTATGAAACACAGCCAAGTTCCCCATAATGACCCCTCATTACTCTGACCCCAAAATGACCCCTCAAAAATGTGACCACAAAAGGGGTACGGCAAAACTCTACCACTAATGCAAACTCATATCCTCAGCAAGCTGGCCAAATTAACCCGATAACGACCCCGGAATTGACCTTTTACCCCAAAATGACCCCTCGAAAACATGACGACAAAATCTTGCCTAGGCGACACTCTACCACATACCAAACTCATATCCCATAATCAAAGCCAGCCACGTACCCGATAACGACCCCTGGTGACCTTTGACCCAAAAGGACCCCTCGAAAACATGACCACAACACTCGTACGGCGAAACTCTACCACCATACCAAAACTTATATCCATACATCAAAGCACGGTTACGTTACCCGAAAACGACCCCTGGATGACCTTTGCAGAGCTGCCAACATGGAGATTTTGGAATTCAGGGCGATTTGATCTTGGAATCGGAGATTTGATTAGAATCAGGGAGATTTTTAAAAAATAGCGAGCAATTTCAGTGTATACCTCCTCAAGAGGGAGACAGCCAATGGATATGTCTTAAAGATCAATTGAAGCTTCCCACATTTAAGGAACTGTCTTTAGGAACTTAGTCCATTTGGATTTTTTTAAAAGATGACATGAAAAAGGTTGAATAAAGTCAACTTTAAAAAGTTCGTAACTTGAAAACGAAGCCACCTACATAGTTATGAACTGCATCATGAGATAGAGCTCTTTAATATAAAGCTGTCCCGAAAAAATTTTTGGAACAGGGCTCCGCCGTCTTACAGCCCTCATTTAAGGAGTTGTCAGTAGGAACTAATTAGCCTATGGGAGATTTAAAAAACAATTATGAAATGAAAAGGTCGAAGTAAAGTCAACTTTTAAGGCTCCTAACTTGAAAACGAACCCATCTACAAACTACGAAACGCCCCATGAGATAGAGCTCTTAAAAATAAAGCTTTCCCAAAAAATTGACAGGGCTCCGCCTTATGACAGACCCCGTTTAGGGACTGTCAGTGGGACCAAGTCCACAACCAGGCACGAAGAATTATAACCTATAACATTTTTGCACTCAAGAGCAATGATGGAACAATCTTCAAAAAGGCAACAGCAAAATCCAACAGTTCATTATCTGTAGGCTATCCCTTGCCCCACTGGAGTTAATTTGTTAACACTTTAAGACAAGACACAGCATAGCCTATTGCAGTTAAATGGTTAAATATAAAAAATATTGCTGTGCTGTGTCCCATCCGAAAGTTCCGGATACCAACTGGTCAGAAACCAAAGACTATCTTATCTTTTGGCCTAAAATGTGTTTACTTATTTTCTTACTTGTTCTACTTTTTATCTCCCACCACCATCGTTTTCCACTACCATTTTCCCCTGAATGACCTTTGGGTGTGGGACCACAAAGTGACCCCGCGAAATGTGACCATACACTCGTACGACGAAAACCCTCTACCACCATACCAAAACTCATACCATACGTCAAAGCACAACCAAGTTACCGACAACGACCCCTGATGACCTTTGACCCCAAAAATGACCCCTCCAATCGTGACCACACTCGTAGGTCGGAGCTCTACCACCACACCAAAATTCATATCCGGATTAAAAGGACGGTAAACACATAGCCTGACAAACCCACAAAGTTGATTTTTTTAGTAATATATATTTATACCAAGGGGGTCAAGGGTCACTAGTGCCATAGAGGTTCATTGTGCGCCCTACCAGTAAGAGTCCCTGACCAGTTGTTCCTTATTTTGTCATAGCATTTTAGTTTTCAGAAAGGTTTTATTATGTAGATTGACAAAATGGGTCAAAGGCAGGGTCATTAGACGCCACTCCTTATATACTCAATTGAGACTTGGGTCAGTGGTTTTTTTTGACTACGTGTGAATGTATCGGCAAATGTACACTAAACAGTTTTACATTCAAAAAAATCAGGTTACCACGGCAAGCCTTACAATGATCTGTAAACAGCAAGCTTGATAACAATCGTATATCGCATCTCTTTTACAGCATACATTGACGCTTGTTGCACACGTAATAAGGATATCAGAGAGTTCATGAACATCCTGGTAGCAGAGCAATTGTCGGTTTTACTGGGTTTTTTTGTTAATCTCTTATTAATTTTATTATGTTTCAGGCCACTTGGAGGAATTATCCTCTATTCAAAATAGAGGATTATTATTGGCAAATTTCGCTGACTCTTTTTGAACACTTTTTAGGAATATTCATAGTCAAAATGTAATTAATTGTCTGGCATATAGTGTCCAAAGATTGTCCACTTAGTATTGATATGCTACCGCCACTTATTTCAACCTTTTCCGGTTTCAACGAAGTCGGGATATTAAAGGTTAAAAGTCGAATGTTAGGCCACTCATGTAGTGGAGCACCGTCGACACAATATCTAAAACCATCAAGTAAGGACGCGTGTTTGTCGTCCCCCGCTAGAAATAGTTGGGTTATTAAATATTCCGAAGTATGCCACCGCTGTAGCAAGTGATACCTCTTTTTGTTTATCATATTTATAGGATCAAATATTTATCTCTAAAACCTAACTCTATTAAAGTGCCTTCAACTTTCAACGACCCCTTATTAATTCCAGAACTGGTTTTCAACGGTTTCAAGGCCCTTAAACAGTCAACGTAGTGTTCAGTCGTTTAGAGGAACCGCCACGCTGGGCATGGTATACATTGACGCAGCAATGTCCATTGTATCGAAAAACAGCCAACAGAACCTTAATAATTGACAACCAGATAAGGTTTCTCAGCGTTACCCAAAAATTGTTCTCAAGACCTCAAAAATATAACCAAATATTAAACTAAAAATTCTAAACTTTGCCGTCTCGAAACCAACAACAAACAAACCCAACTGGTCACCATTCCTATACCATTAAACACTATGCATAGTCATTATAACTAAATGCCATAATGGGAAAAAGGCTTGCCTTCTGTAAAGGACGATACCACAATATCAAATTTTGCTAAGGTACGGATTAATATTTGACGTTTTGCGTCACTAAGAAGGCAATTTATACTTTTGCTGAAAAATCTTTGAGACTTGGTTGCAAAATACCCGAGTTATTACACCTAACTCAAGTTTGCCTCTCAAGCTATAACAACTTATTTGTGTCATCTTTGATACGTCGGGCGACCTTCATCCAGGAAATTTGTTTACACTAAATCTAATCAGTCAATGAAACTCCCACGTGTGTTTGACCTCAGTCCCTGGTAAGCCCTTGGTAGATATGGTAACCACGATCACCATTCATTTTAGCCCTCGAGAACCAATAGAACCGGTTAATAGGTGCCCACATAAACCAATAGCATCAGTAGAAAGAGGGGGGGGGGGGGCGACCAGCACGGCATCAAATGAGTCCAAAATTGCAAAAAGATACAAAAGTCTACCCAAACCTACGGCAAAAGGCCATTAGCTCCAGAACAATTTGCCGAATTTCGGGAAAACGGGACATAAACGGCCCCCGACAATAGTTTCGCAAATAAGAGCCGACATTATTTAAAACACGCCGCTCTCGATGGCAATCCAATTAATCCATCAATTCAAGAATTGATGGAGTAAAAACATTTTTTGAAAATTGAGGGGCCCTCACCGAGAATAGAAATTCGAGTCCCTTAAATATTGTAGCTATAGATTCAGTGCTTAAAAAATAGTACACAGCCTCTAAGAACATTACTTGCTGTATTTTAAATTATGAAAATAAAATTGTGTAATCCCCCTGGCAAGATGGCAGCATAGACATACCTCAGATGACCTTGGACCTCGGTCCATGACCTGTGACATTAATCCACAACATGAAGAAAGCCCTATTACACCTAAACCCCAAGAATGCTATAAAATTGGATCATTAAGCCCAAATTAATTGGTCAAGTATGAGTGCAAAAATATTTTAAAACTCATAGCGGAGGCCAATTATATTGGTGTAAATCATCCAATTTTATCATTATCTTGTTTTGGATCCTGATATTCTCACACACTTGGACTCCTCAAAACATGATAATGGTGTAAATCGGGGATTTCAACTTTTCGAAGACGACTGAAAAATGTCTTGGACCCAAAACACTAACCAATGGAAACATGGACATGCGCGCTCTCGCAAAATCCCCCTCTGCTTTCAAAGCCAAGGGGATAAAAATTAATATATTTGTTTTAAGTAATTGTAAGGAGAGGCTCTATATTAATATGTTAAAGCACTATCAGTGATTCACCTGAAAGATTAAAAATATTGAAAATTGGTTAGAAATAACATAATGGAGGACAAAGTCCTGTAGATTCTCATAAGTATTTTGCAAACTGAAAACTAAACAGAAAAGGAAGAAAAATCAGTGACTCAAAGATAAGAATCTGATTTCAATTACGTGAAGCGTCAGTATAATAAGTGTCCGTAGTAGGGACAGAATGGCTTTAAAATGATTGATTTTGTCTCTATTATGTTGCTTCAGTTCTTAAAGCGGCACTTGTAGGGTATGTTAGGATACATATACTGTTACAGAAATGGCAAATATCAGATTTTTCATTGATTTTTTTTCGTTTTCTGATTTAGCAAATCACTGAAGGTGCCTTTACGGATTTACACCGGTTAAATAAAAATGAGACACAGAGCAAGGCAGGCCCCGATGCAAATGGACGGTGTTTTTATGTGGAGGTTTCTAAGTATACCCTAAAAAACTGAGAGAGAAAAATTGGGTAGAAACATTGCTTGCTATCAATATTAAATATAAAAATCTGTAATATCAAAAAAGGATGGCATTGATACTTTTATTTTGATCTGACTAACAAGATCGAGATGGTATACCTACCAGGAGATTCGAAAGCAAGTAATCAATGATTGTTTGCAGCGTCTGGTACGGTCTTGTTATGTTAATTCAACGATTCCCTCTACAGCCAAGGACCAAGACTTGGCATATGTGTTTGATCGGGGATTTCTGACAAATGGCAGCTATGCCACTTACAACTAACCTTTGATTTCAAAGGATGAATGGGCACCTATAGTCAATTTCTCTGACCTCCGTGCAGTGGATGTCATAACCTTGACGCAGCCTTTACGCACGCGTCAAGATATGCCGTCTTTATGAGCGAGTGTAAAAACGCTGTTCTTTAAGTTTTAGCGCGACGCGGTGTTTCTGGGGGCGAACATCAAAAAGCTCGCGCTGACGTCACTGCACGGAGGAAGGAAAATGGAGAGGAGGCTTATTTTGTGCAACAAAAAAGTTTTGTTCAATGCAGAGAAAATAAACGGTATTTTGTCTTGTTGTTTGTTTTGTTTGGAACAACTCTTTCCTCAAATTGTCTGGGGAAGGGAAATTCTGTGATGTTATTTTTCGCTGATAAAATTAACTTGAACTGCAAGAGGAAATGCAAATCCTTTTCATCCTCTATTTTTAAGCATCCAATAGCAATTTTGGATGTGTAATTTTTTTAATACTGATTTTAGGCATCTTCATTTCTTTTTACTGCACAAAATACATGCTTATATTTTGCTTTTATTCCTTAATTGTATCAAGTGGTTTGCAGATCACTAGGTTTTGCCTTATGGGTAGATCCCAAAACTTTGATGCAACTTTAACACTTAGCCCATCTCACGGAATGACCTTTGACCTCATCAACATATGCAGATTACCATATTGCATCAATGACCCAAATTTGGTCAAACTTCAACTTTTCAATGGCACCAAAACAGGACAGACAGACAAACCGAATGACTGTTTGGTTATAAGTGTCCTCATGAAATTCAGACCCCACAAAAATGGTGGTGGGCCGCTTATTAAAAAATTGCCCTTCTTGGTCAACAATGGGTCTCCATAATGGATCTTCGGTGTTAAACGCAATATATAGCTATGGATTCATACAGGCAATGCTTCCACTACAAATATCCACACACCACACTATCATATACCGTAAGCACTCGGGTATAAGCCCACCTTTGGCTGCCCGCCCCATTTTCAAAGAAAATGCATCACAGCTGTTTGAGAGTCATTTATTATGGCAAAACGAGAATAAAACAAAAAATATCAACGGCGACACACTTTTGACAACTGATTTGGAGTATTTAGGCCAGTATCTACATCCTGTGTAAATTTGATGAAATTTCATTGCGGGCAAATATGATTTTTCATAAAAACATAGTTTTACACGTCTTTCTATGGGAAATAGGCATATAGAGGGCGCTATAACATACAAAATTATGACCTTTGTAGGCCTATATGGCAAGATTCCCGCAATGGATTTTTCTGATTTTTGAGGTGGTAATAGCTCTTGCATGTCCCTACTTATATCAGTTGTCAAAATTGTGTCGCCATTGTTTAAAATTGCTCTAAAAATAAAAGAGACAATTTGCATAGGGTCAAACAGCTGTGGCATGAACTAGCATACACGCGTGTATAAGCCCAGGTGGTATTGGCATTCAGGACATGTAACATGGTAGTGATTTCATTGCAACATTTTAAAACCCTCTCTCCAAGCTAGCAGAACATGAAACTTACCAAATGCAGTGCAGCACCGTTTTACAAGTACAGGTAATGTCGACGGCAAAACTGTTTATCTGCTATAAATAAAGTGCAGTCTGAGCCTTACCCGAGTGAATAATACGTTCTTAAAATATTTGATTTTTTAATCCGATATTTTTCCCCAAGTTCTAGCCCCTCCCCGGGTATATAAGCCCACCCCTCTTTTGAAATCTTCAATTTAGGGGGGGTGGGCTTATACCAGAGTGGTTACGGTAGTTGTAAACATGAGACAAAGGTGGCAATGTACAATTGATACACCTGAATATTACGAGACATTGTCATTTACCAAACTTTTATTAAAGTTCATACATATCAAAAGCCTATATCATAAACCTTATTTCTAAAAATTAATTAAAGGCACCTTTTTGTACTGAAAAATATTGATAAAAATAGTTTTACTTTGGGTTAGTCGTTGAATACATTACAACTTTTTTTAAAAGTTTTTTTTTTAAACATCGTCACACATGGTACAGAAATTATCTTACAGAAGTACGAAGCAGTTTTTAATATTACTGCATAGTAATCAATCATGTTCTTTGGTAATGTTAATTTTAACATCACACTACAAAACCCATCTATATCATATACACTAATCTGGTTTGGTACAGTCCAGAGGGTGTTTTGAATCAATCCCATGATGCATAGCAATGTGCCTACAGCGTACTGTACTAAACACATGTCAGCACTTAGGGATAAAATGTGTTCCAAAAGTTTAAGAACCAGCAGACATTTCATAATCATGCAAAAAAATCCCTAAGTACTAACGCTTTAATTTGTGGGCTAAAACGAGCATTAAAGTCAGGTTTTTTATGTGTTAAGAATAGGATTTTATGTGATCACATGACCCTATTGAGGTGAAATTTCCCAAAACTGGTGCATTGTGGGATTGACTCAAAACACCCTCTGGGTGCAGTCCAACACCTCACTGGCAAGCAATAGCAGGGGTGCATTATCCTGCTCTAAAAGCCGACTCAGAGATTGCCAGATGAGGGCGCCCTCAATTTTCAAACAAATCGTGTTTTTTGCATATACATAATGCTTGTCCATATACTAATCACTGTGTGAAATAGCTGAACTCAAATCAAAGTCCTTCATATCGAAAATCACAACATTGTTATAAAATTCCAGATCCGTAAATTTTGTTACACACAGTATCCTATGGCACTGTTATACTATACATAAATGTTTACTGCATGGAAACAAAAAATCCGATTCATCTCAAACTTTGAAATTGGGCATTTTAGGTCACTATCTTTAGTTCTAGTTGACTATTTTTAATTGATACACACAAAAAGATTATATTTCGAAATCTCTGAGTCAGCCTTTAAAGGTGGTTGTTCCGATTTATGTGTATTGTGTTCTCTACTTGATATGAGAGCCTGGCACTGGCACATACACCCCATCAAGTACCGTGGGAAACAAACTTGCGGTTTTGATGGTAGACGCAATAATGCATGTTGCAAAGCCCTATTCAATACTGTGCTAATATTGATGGTTAACCACTAAAACGGCGGTTTTTTGTTTATAGCATGATAATTTAAATTTCCTGCCTAGAGGAGGATTCGAACCCACACCTTTAGATTACAAGATGTGCACCTATATACATGCACACCATGCAATCCCAGCCGTCAGAAAGTTGTTCTTTTGTAAATACATTAATGGAATAAAGCAAAAACAATCATAAATAGTGCCGCTATGAAACGAGTCGAAAAGATGCAGTCCTGAAACACGTTGTGGACAGAATAAATCCTCTGCACTTGAAATCATCCAAATGTGCAGATTAAAGCTGCAATGAGAGATATCACATATCAGGTGTCCCTAAAAAAAATAGAAAGTACTGATTTTTGCCCATATGTAAACTTTCCCTTTCCATCAAAAATATCCCTATCTGAAAGGATTAAGCTGAGAACTGTTTCTTTGGTTAAAAATTGTTAAATTTCTAATTTCGTATATGAGCAAATACAAAATTCCGCCTGTTTTCTATTGAAATATAAGCAAATTCTTTTTTTCTCTCTTTCAAGACATTTCTGTATTAGCCAAATACAAGGTAATAAATCTAATTTGGTGTCTAATCTATGTGAAATTACTATTATGACACAATATTTGGGTTCCTCAAAATCTCTTGTTGCACCTTTAAGCTGGGATTTGAATTGTATGAACTCAAGCACGGTACACACATACAAAACAATTAGGGTTTAATGCATGACCCCAGTATTTGCCTATATCAATTATGACCATTATCAATTTTGTCCAGTCAGGTTTGTCTGTAACATAACAGGCCAAATTGAGTGCCGGGTAAATCGAGTACCAGTAGTTGGAAATCCCCTGCGTTATAAGCTAATATTGCGATTTCTGTACTTCGGTCGGTAGAGCAAATATTAATCTTACTGCCGGTCAAATTGAGTGTGCCGGCTACCCTGACCGGCGCCGACTGGCGTAGCTATAACACTGGTGATGTCAAAAATATAGGATCACCAACATGGACGTATCTACATAAATATCCATGTAATAGAGTTGTGACCACCTTTCAACACCAAATTAGTGACAACAGTAAGTTTGAGGCCATATTTAGGGTCCAAAAATAAGCATTTCAGATTGTTTTCATATGTTTGCTCTACTTGATCAACCACATAAGACTGTGTAATGAGTAATTCTCAAAATATTGATTTTCAAACATTTGTTTAGTACTATTAGAAATTTAGATTTTAACAATATGTCAATCTATGAAATTTCAAGTGATTTTAGGCTTTACATCCCGGACTTGGGTCGGGTCTAATTTTGTAACTCTAATTGTAAACTTAAAAAGTATACAATTACGAACCAAAAAATCTACTATTTGTTTGAGTTGATGTCCCAGTTTAGGGCATTCAAAGGTTTCTTCATGCTATAGTGTTTTTTTTTCTAATTTGAAACAAAAAATTAGTTTAACTTTATTTTGAAATACTGGTAGGAGTAATATACACCTGCAGAATAAAGGTACCTGTCTCCAAAACAGAATTTGGTTTTGTTATTGACTCACCCTGTAATACAAGTACAATTGTCCACCGTGCATTAAAGCCACTATCAGTTATCCATCCGAAAGAGTTAAATATTTGAAATTTACAGGAATTGCTTTTAGTAAGTCTGATGAGTCTGTAGATTTCATGTAAGTTATTTTTCCAACTGAAAAATTGACAGAAAGGAAGAAAGTAGCAGTGTTCAAAGATTCAAATCCCCATTCAATCATGTGTTGTGCAAGTGGCCGTACGGACGGTAAAGGCTAAAATATTTGATTTTGTGCTAATTAGGTCGCTGCTTTTGGTCTTTTCACATTTGATTTTGTGCTAATTAGGTCGCTGCTTTTGGTCTTTTCACTTGCAGGTTATGTTAGGATACCTATTATTATATTCTTGTTATAGACATTTAAAAATCTGATTTTTGATGATTTTTTTTTTTCAATTTTGTGATTTATCAAATCACTGATAGTACCTTTAAGTCATACATGTTCCAGGATGCTTAAGTCCTATACAAGCAATACATTTATTGAGAGGGTAGAAGTTTTGACAATCATGTCATCTGTATGTATTGCCACAAGTGCACTTTTAAAAACTACATTTTGCTCACATAATGAGCCACTGTTTACAAATACAACCAGGTGTGACACAAAAATCAGATCAGAAGTGTTCAACATATAATTGTCTACTAATCATGTTTTAAAATTGGTTAATTTGCTCAAGCATAGTCTACTCTGCAAAGTGCAAACACATCTCTTGAATCGTCTCCAAACTCTTTGCCAAACCTCTCCATCCTGCCACCAAATTTAAAGGTGCAACGAGATTTCAAATAACAGGTGTCCCAAAAAAATTCTGATTTTAGCACTGGTGTAAAGCTTTATATCAAAAATATCCCCACCTGTAAGGATTAAGCTGATAACTGTTCTTTGGTACAAAAATTGTGAAATTCTAATTTTGTATAGGAGCAAATACAAAATAGGCCCTATGTTTTATACTGAAATATAAGTATACACAAAATCAATTTTGTTTTCGTTTTAAGTTATATCTGTAACAACATAAAAGGTAGGGATGGAATCTGTTGAAGAATCAACAATCTATATGAATAACTACATGTCACAGAAAATATGGATGACTTGAAATCTCTCGTTGCACCTTTAAACCTTACATAAGTCTCAGTGAAAGGGTAATTCAGCAGCAAAGGTTTTTTTAAAATAGCAGTATACAGAATAAATGGAATCTTCGTACTATTTAATAATGTCTGATTACACACCTCACAGGCGATGGATGCGCGGAGGGTATACTCAAGCATTTTTGAGTCGGTATGTATGAGCCACAAAGATTTTCAAAACAAGGCTGGCTACTGCCTGACAACTGATTTTGGGATACAAAATTTGGGTCTCTGGAACTGAATGTGGTTTATATAGTTTTTTTGTCAAAAACAAGGGCTTTGGGCTTAATTTCCACCCAGTTTTAAGTAAAATCTGGACAAGAACAGGTTCTTATAAAAAAGGTTGTTGGGTCTGGAACTTAAACAGGCTTAAAATGGCAGATAGAAGTACTATTCTACACCAGGTGGTCTTATTTTCTCTTGCATGGACTGAATGGACACAGTAATAATAGGGTAGATAAAATTGACATGAAGGATACATGCCTCCTCTTCTTACAGAATTTTCTCCAGTTCAAGGCAAAAGACCTCAGTTGTAGGGCAGGCTACAAACAAAGTAATACCCACACATATAATCGGTAAAGAGTAAATAACAAAAACTGACTAAAAGTACATTAAATATCAAATTAACTAAAAGTACATGTTTTCCACCCAGATCACGTATCGTCTACCATGGAGCTTTGCGAATGGAACCTAAACATGAAACATTTGACCTCTGGATAACCTTTGACCCATATTAACCGTTCAATTCAAAATTCTCTTCACAATTTTCGGCGAATCGGGCAAGTATTAAATAATGCGAAATGAGCTAGATCATAATGAATAGACAATCAGGTCAAGAGTTCAACATGTTCTATCACTATTAACCAATGTATGAAGTTAGTCTGTCAATGCGTACAAGAGTAAGACACCACACACAGATAACTGACCTTTCACATACTACTTTTGTGCCAACCACCATCGGACAAACCAAAAGTGGATCATCTAGTGATATTATTTTAGCATAACCAACCCCAGTATACCCCCATATAACGGGATGTTTTACTACACCAATTTGTATGTTGCTTCTACCTTCTCGTACCTAAAATATTAACACTGGATTAAATCAAGAAAGGTTTCATGGATTTGAAACCAGTAACCTTTGTATTCGTCGTCTCAATCTAACACACATTGCTATGCAACCGTTTGACAGAATGCCATTGTTTTGTGAAACTGAATCAATAGTCTTACGGAATAAAGCTCACACACAACTTTCTTATTACACTATTTATAACATACCTATCAATCATATGATCAATTTGCCCCGTGACTAGAGGGTTGTTGTTGTGGGCTAAATGGTGTCAACCATTATTCTATGGCTATGGCAGCACAGTGAGCTCACATCCGCCTACTTGCCCATGACCCTGCGCTGGTTACATAAAAGGAAAGATCGTCCTAAACAAAATTACTTTGTGGGCGGTTCCATAATAATCATTTATCTTCTTAATTGACTAATATGTCAATATAATAATCCTGCCATTTTATGTTTTCTGTCACACATATTCGTCTTAATTTTAATCTTACTTTAACCCCAACACCATTTGAGGGCATTTAGTGTTGCACTGTAAGTCAAAGCAGAAAACAATGTCCATATCAGAAAATATGTATCAATCTACAAAAGAAATTTGTTTAAAAAACCTAACACCATTTCAAGGAGAGAACTAATTTTAAATGATTTATATTTATTGCTGGTCATTTTAAGCTTTCACATCCATTTCTTTCGCCAAAAGGACAAAAACATTTGTTTACTAAACGATTACCATCGATATTATCATAGCAAGATAATAGGACATGCCAATTGCGCCATAGCTTTTACTATCAACACTGGCACAGTTTTGATTCCCCCAAAACTTGGGTTTCAATGTAGGAGTTCCCGGCTCCATATCAGTAGAGAACAAGATACGCATAAATCTGAACAAGCACCAGCGGCAGCGGAGGGCCATGTGGCAATTTATCTGGGCTATTTTCAATATGTTATCATGTTGAAGGAGAGATGCATCTATGATAACTGGACATGTATCTCACCAACTTTGGAAATGGGCAGGGAAGGCCCTCCACTTTTGTCTATATCCCATGCCAATTCAGAAGAACATCAAAAGGAAGCAGTTTCCTGGTCTAAAATTTCACTGGGGGTAAAGAGAAAACTATGAACTTTCTTCCAATACCAAAATCTTGAATTTCAATATGTCCATTCGGGTTACCCACCTTTTAGACAGGTTGCACATGTATGTAATAAATCGAAACACTTTGATGTGCTACTGGTTAATTCTTTTTTAGATTCTGCAGAGTTATCGTATACAAGGGACTAGACAGCGTGCTCAACTCTAAAGAGACACTATCAGTGATTTGCTAAATCAGAAAATCGAAAAAAATCATCAAAAAATCATATTTTTGCATGTATGTAACAATACATATCCTAACATACCCTGCCATGATAAGACCAGAAGCAACTAATAAGGACAGAAATCGAAAATTTTCGTCCATTACTGTCCGTTCGGACCCCCTTTACTACAGCACGTATGAATGGGGAATCGTATTTTGAAACACTTACCTTTTTCCTTCCTTTTTCTGTCAATTCGTCAGTTGGAAATGGTTACTATGAGAATTCTAACAGACGTATCCTTCACTTTGAAGCTATGTTCCTCCTGCAAATTTTTCAAATCAATTTTTCAAATCACTGAATGTGTCTTTAAATGTGTATGGCTTTCAACCACAGGGTCTTTCATTCAGGATCCCACCAGTAGCCACCATGTTCTTAATTATAGTAGATTCATCCATCGTGTCACCTCTAGTACTTTTTTGAAGGTATGGGCATTGCATGAGGGGCATGTGCAGAGGGTGAAAAATAAAATTCTGCACTAAATCTATTGAAACATGCAGTCTGATAGCAGAAACAAATCAATTCTATGCTTTCTGAAAGCATTTAAGTCAACGTAAGTGCATTTATAGCTACATTAACTCCCAAAACATTCCGACTAATCGTATTTGCTTCAATGGTATTCAATATTAACCAAATTTTTCAGCACCCGTGTTTTGGATACGAAGGAACACAAAAGTCTTTGCAATCTCTATGTAAAAATGATGTGAACATGAAAGGCCAGATTATATCTTCGTTCGTTCATGAAACAGGTGATTCGGGCCATATATTTTCTGCATCCTCTCCCAACTAATCAACGCTGTCCAAAACTTTTCCTCTGGTGACACGATGGGTTAATCTACTATACTTCAGCTTCTTGCATAAGGCTTTTTTTTTCAGTTATACATGAACACAGCTGTTTGACACTATGCAAATTCTCTTAGTTTTAGAAGAATTTTAAGCAGTGCCAACACAATTTTGACAAATGATAAAGTGAGGCATTCAAGAGCTATAATTCATGTACAAATTTGAAAAATATATGGCTAGAATCTTGCCATATAAACACAGAAAGGTCACAATTTGCATAGTGCCTCTATTGTCCAATTTCCATGGAGTTCTGTATAAAACTATATTTTTTAGAAATTCATCTTTGCAAATTTCATAAAACATGATTTATCTAGGGGAATAGATAATATATCGGGTATCAAAGTTGTGTTGCCATGGATATTGTGAGAACAAAAAGTTCACATACGAGGTGTCCCTAAAAAAATCTCTTATTTTTGTCCTGATGTAAAGCTTTCCATCAAAAATATCCCCATCTGAAAGGATTAAGCTGATAAATGTTTCTTTGGTATAAAAATTGTGAAATTTCTAATTTCGTATAGGAGCAAATACGAAATTCGGCCTGTGTTTTATATTGAAATATAAGCAAATCAAAATCATCTTTTTTCTCTGTTTAAGATATTTCAGTAGCCAAATAAAATGCAAGAAATCTTATTGAGTGTTTAATACAGATGAAATTACTATTATGACACGATACTTTGGGTGCCTCAAAATCTCTCGTTGCACCTTTAAAGGTGCATTTCTTGATTCCAGCACCTTCATTTTTGTTAAAAGGTTATTTCCAAAATTTAAGTTGATTCTGATGTTTGATGTTTTGGATGTTACAAACAAATGTTTATACCATGGTGCCCCATAGACCACTGTTTTGTAATTCTATCCGTTTACGGACAGAAAATTCAAAATTACAAACTTCTTCCGGAGCAGATTGAATCTGCATCTAAAATAATATGCTATACATTTAAAAGTCAACGGATTAGATGATATAAAAATCCTCAACTTTGGTTTATATAAGTCAGGTGGACAAGGCTGTGGATCACAAAATGCCCCTTTAAAAAATAAAATATCTAAACTGGTTTCAAACTGTTAACGGATCAGTGATTTATCCGAAAGAGTCGAAATCTATTAAATTTTGCAAGAATAGCTTAAAGTGAAGGATAAGTCTGTATAATTGTCATACGTTACTTTTTCCAACTGAAGGATTTACAGAAAAGAAAACGACAGTGTTCAAAGATAGGAATCTCCATTCAATTAAGTGTTGTAGTAAGTGTCCGTATGGACAGTAATGACTAAAATTTCCGATTTTGTCCTTAATAGCTAGGTTGCTTCTGGTCTTATCACTTGCAGGGTATGTTAGGGTACCTGTACTTGTTACAAACATACAGAATCTGATTTTTGATGATTTCTGATTTAGCAAATCACTGATAGTGGCTTTAAAGGTGCAATGAGAGATTTTACATTAACAGGTGATCCTAAAAAATGTGAAAATTCTGATTTTTACACTGATGTAAATCTTTCTATCAAAAATATCTCCATCTGAAAGCATTAAGTTGAGAAATGTTTCTTTGGTACAACAATTGTGACATAATTTCGTATAGGGGCAGATATGAAATTCAGCCCATATTTCATATTGAAATATAAGCAAATAAAAATCACCTTTTGTGTTCACTTTTAAGACATTTCTGTAGCCAAATAAAAGATAAGATCTATTTTGTGTGTAATCTATATGAAACCACTACACATGGCAGAAAATGTGGATGCCTCAAAATCTCTTGTTGCACCTTTAAATGAAGGCCAACATACATTTCTTCCAGTCTGCATGATGAACTGACAGTTAATTCTCATAATACCTTTCAATTAGCACCATTGTTATACCATACCAATTATTTTGATTAGTAATCTTATAAAAATAGTAATTATTCCTATCAAAAGTTGTCTTCTGCTACCTGTCGTCTGTCGTTCCATCTCTAGTATGAAAGCTCACACTGTTGGCTTCATGGTCATAGGCTAGAGAGTCCAAGGTGTATGACTGAGACTGAGTTTTGCAACACTGTAAATATGAATAACAATAGCAGAGAAGTTAAGAGAAAATTCTGGGAATTTGTGCGTTACTATAGATACACAACTGAGACATCCCTCTTTCGTTTGAACACCTTAAAGACACTATCAGTGATTTGAAAAATATTTGAAATTTGCAGGAATAGCTTCAAAGTGAAGGTTAAGTCTGTAGAATTCTCATAAGTTACCTTTTCCAGCTGTAGAATT
>JAMKCH010021857.1:0-21224 GCA_023653785.1 Ophioderma brevispina | reverse complement strand
TGACAGAACTAAGCTCAATGGTGAGGACTTCGATGTTGTTATCATCAGACATTGAGGTTGCTTCTACTCGGTACCTGTTCTCACAAAATATTAGCACTTCCGTATGTCGATGTGGTCTTTGGTGGCAAGGACCTCATGTATGGTTGGGCGGGTGGTTATTGATTCCTCTGGGGTTTTCCTGCAGACATAGGACCTCGCAATGGAGATGTTACCCAACTTCACCAATGATGGTACTTTTTGCATGGAAAGACCCTCCACATTCAATGACACTATGGTCAAGGCGACAGTAGAAAAGGCCTGCGCTGAGGGTCTAGTCATGATATGGGTCACATAAGAACTGATAGGTTAATGGAAAACAGTGTTTGGAGTTGTAGAGATTCGTTCGCTGCCGCTTCGCCAGTTTCAGTTTTAACTGTGATTGCGTACGCCAGCGTAACAGGAGAGACCACAAGACTGTTCTCTACTTCTCTCCCAAAAAAGGTGGCTATAAAAATCACGCCCTTAACTACAAGATGTTGCACAAGTGAGTCGGAGGAAATGGGACTTGCGAGAGACGAAAAGTGGAACAAGAAATGTTTTATTTTTTTTTTAATATTGAACATTAAATAAAAAATTTTTTGTTTTTTAAAATAGGTTGCAAATTATGGTCTTGGAGGCCATTTTACTTATTTATGTGAGTTAACGGTTAGGTTGGCATTCAATTCATTAGAAATTCCTAACCTGCCCTATTACTAAAGGCTGACAATAGATTCGAAATAATTTAAATGTTTGGTGTGAAGTAATTAAAATAGTCACATAGAACTTAAGATAGTACTAAATACTTAGTTACTTAAATGCTTAAGTTAGAGATGAACGGATTTTCGTTTTCATGCAGTAACATTCATGCACAGTCTAACAGTGCCATAGGATACTGTGTATAACAAAATTTCCGGATCCGGAATTTTATAACAAAGTTGTGATTTTATATATGAAAGCCTTCCATTTGAGCTCAGTTCTTTCAGACAGTGATTAGCATATGGACAAGCATTATGTAAATTAAAAAAAAAAAAAAAACACGATTTGTTTTGAAAAATGAGTGCGCCCTCATCGTGAAATCTCGGGAGTCCAGCCTTTTAAAGCATTCATACCGTTGTTTCAATGACACACGCCCTCACTTTTCTTAATGGTGAGTTTTAGGAACGAGTAACAATCCCTAAAAACCTCTCCAGTATTTTGGTTTAGCGGTAAATGAACGACAAGCCTTGATATAACGAGTTTTTATTTTTTATAGTTCAGAATTTTCAATTAGACTAGTGGTCCCAAGAAAGGTCAATTTTTAATGAAGTAATTTCTTTTTGGAGCTAAAGTGAATTTGGTAACCTTTTTGATCATTTTGATTTTATCAAGATTCAAGTAGATAACAGTTAATTCGGAGTCTCTTACCTTCCCGCGTTAAGGGCCTTTTTCATATGTGGACTTTTAGCCTATGATTTCATACTAGATACTATCGTTGAAAAAGCTTGTGGCCAAAACTTCAGCTAATTCTGCTATTTTGTTTTCATGTTATGAGCAAAATTATGTATATCTGCCTCCATGTTATGCTGTAATTTCTGTGCTATATGAACATACAGGTGAATTACGCAAGTTTTGATTACTTAGGCAGTTTGTTTAAATATTTTGGTGTAATTTGGGGCAAAGGATTTCGTAATGCCCCTTTAAAGTTCCATGGCCCGATCTCTAATAGCCTCGGTCCCCAAAGCCCCAGATTTTACCGGAGTGGTCAACATTTTGGTATCTTTAGAATAACGGACTATTTTGCTCATTTGCCCTGTTAAATCTTAGGGCCAAAGGATGTTTGGTTTGGAAGGTTTGAGCGAAATGGTACCCCATTTTGGTCCGCCCAACTGAATTTTACACAGTTCTCTATGGGCTTTCAAAATCCCACGTGTTTAGCTCTCACATGAAAACGGATTGAAAATATCGGCGCGAAACTTAACAGATGGAGGTTTTGGGGTGAAGGCCAATCTATCCCGATGAAAAGCTTCATATCCTTAAATCACCCTTTAATGTTTTTTTGACATCTTGACATTATTTTTTGTGATTTTGTTATACACGAAAAGTATTGTTTTATAATCACAGACAGTGTCCACTGATGGCTAATCTTGGAATGGGAAAACGCTAGCAACCGTAATTTTATGTAGTTTTAATATACGCAATCATTTTTCCTTTGCCACGAAATTCAAAACTAGGCTTCCTTCGAGGTACATTGACAACGATAGCAATGATTTGGAAGTTTGGCAATTTTTATTTTTTAACAAAGGAGTTTTGGTAGCTATACCTATGATACGCCTTTGTATCTACACTTTCTCTACACGTGACTCGCATTGACAACATGAATTTGTATTTTTTTTTATGTTATTTAAAATGTTCTCGTATTAATTGTATAAAGTCTCAAGATACTCTTTTTTCTGATGCAGCTAGCTCCTGTACGGCTGGTGGTGCGACAGTTTTTCCTAACGTTGGAGTTCGAATCCCAGCATTAAAGTAATGACAAATCAACCAAAGACTATAGGAATTTGTAATATATAAATACATATGTACTCATTTGTACTTCTGCAAGTGTTTATTTAACGAAACTGAGATACAGAGAGAAGAGATGATAA
This sequence comes from Ophioderma brevispina, assembly GCA_023653785.1. Lineage (NCBI taxonomy): Eukaryota > Metazoa > Echinodermata > Ophiuroidea > Amphilepidida > Ophiodermatidae > Ophioderma > Ophioderma brevispina. Next base: position 18,582 of record JAMKCH010021857.1, on the reverse strand, counting down.
CAACAACAAGAACACATGGTTGTTTCAAGCATTTAAAGTGGCATGCTTGGAAGCTGGGAGCTTGTCTATAGTTTGTAATGCGTTTTGCAGAATTTTTCCTATTTTATCTCCCTTTTATATTTTGAGATAAAGATGAATGGCAAAGTTCATCTGATCTAACATAATGACAAGGTGATGTCAAATTTTGTGGCAAATTTTCCTGAAACTATATTATGTAAATGGTATTCCAAACTCTTACATAGGTGACAAATTGCACCTTAACAAATTTGGGACCATGACCATGTAAACTTCAAATTGAGGAGAAGCCCAATAAGTAAATTACCAGGGAGGGATTGGTCAAAGTTTTCAATCTCACATAAGGATTTTAACTTTTATGAATGCTGTTAATGGAAAGATGAATTGTTGGATCTTTAAATGAATGGATTGACTTTTGTATTAATATTTATGAGCTGTTCAGTATATGGAATGATACTAAGTTTTGCATCCTGGAGAGCATGTCACTTAATCTCAATTGCCCCGTCGACCCAAGCGAAATCTGGGTAGCTGTTATGGGGAATATTACAATCTAGGTGCTGATTGGCTTGTGTGCTTGTAAGACATGTCTTAGACCAGCCACCCATAGATGAAGCGAAATGATTGCGACGATTTCCTGAAGGCGGCGTAATAATATTTGGCAACAGCGCTTTGAGACTGTTTACGGTGATAAAGCGCTACATGAAAACTGATTATTATTTAAAAAATTATATTTCGAAATCTCTGAGTCAGTCTTTAAAGAGGGCTCATGTCATCGTCAACAGCAGGAGCAGTAAACAGTAAAATAACAATAAAAAAAATTATTATCAAAACATAAGTAGATCTGTTCTTTGCTCTTTAATAATTCTTTTGTATTCATTACCAATTTTAGGGAAGTGCTGCATTTTGGTTTAACTATTTGAAAAATGGTGACATAGACCGAGGAGCTGTGCATGCAGGATGTCCGGTATTAGTCGGAGACAAATGGGGTAAGTTGATTTATTTCATGTTTTCGGTATGTTACTGCATTTTGTTGTTGTTGTTGTTTAAGAATGCTTTCTTTGATATCTTGGTACATTTACTCCCGGTCACCTCACCCCGTTGTATCATGTTTAAATCTTGGTAGGCCTATATCTACAACATCGGATAATAACAAAGTCACACTGACCAAAGATTATCATGCTTGAATGATTATATAACATGCACCTGTCAACTTACATGCGATATAAGAAGATTGGTGTCATCAGCGTATACAAGAAGAGTAAATATATTGGAGGACAAACAATATCATTAAGATATAAAATGAAGATTAATGGACCGAGAATTGAGTCTTGCGGAACATTTGCAAAATTTGGTGTTATTAAACGAGACAAATTGGGATCTATTGTATAGGTAATTCCTGAAGCACTCAAGGGCAATGCCACGAACACCGTAATGAGCGAGCTTTGAAAGAAGGATATATGGATTATCGTGTCAAAAGCCTTCGAGAGGCCCAGGATAGTTGATTCTTGGGTCGGACACGATTTTGTTGTATGCATTCATTAAACACATATAAGGAGCGATTGGGCGGAAACCAAACTGTGATTCATGCAGTACGTCAAGGCGGGAGATGAAATTATGAAGCTTACAGCTGCTTATGCTTATATCTGATCATGCTAATTCAGTTCATAGAATTTGAAAACAAAGGTAATTGCGGGTCGCATGTTGTTTGCTCGCAGCGCTAAGTAGTTATATAGGATGGCCGTATTGCGTTTACTGTGGATATTCATAAGAGCCGATAAAAATTCGACAGAATGTAGACGAATAAAAAGTGTTTTATAAATCTACCACTGAATCGGACATCTGGAATCTAAAATCAACTTTTCCAAATTATTTTCCCAAGCCTTCATTTTGGAGAATTAATTTTTAAAGAGACTTTGAATGTAGACATGGTGATGTCTTAAATCCTTTATAAACATGATAAATCAATCTGTTGTGGCCGATTTTCAGTAGATTGCTAACCTAGGGTAACAAGTTTGAGGTTTGAGGTGTATTGTTAGATCATTTTTTTCTTCATTTTCATTCAATAGCTTCCAACCTATGGATACACGAATACGGCCAAGAATTCAGAAGAAGATGTGGACGAACACCAGATGACAAATATTAATCTTGGTTGTGTTTGCTATTGGATATAACCCTGGGACTACTAAAATTACTGTAACGAAGTGTGATTTTGATTCTAAATCAGGCTTTAATTATATGTTAATGATATGGATAACACGTATTTAACAATTCAACGTATTAAAACAAAACACCACTTGACCTTTATGACCTGGTTAAAGGTCACATAGGGGTCATAAGAATTGACTCGGTCTTAATGATGCGTAGGGCCAAGTTTGGTCAAACAAAATCATGTGAGTACTAGAGTGAAAAGAAGAATATGAAGTAATTACTTCGATTAACACCCAACACGTTTACATCTCAATATTAATATGTCGCATTGTTAAATTATTATACTATTATTCATCTGATATGTGACCCCGTACCATTCTTGCGGAGGTGAAATATTCAATGAGGCGCAGGGACTTCTGTTAATCATGTTATTGTGAGGAATGTTAAGGCCTGAAATACACTATTGTGTGTTTCCATACATGAATGAAATTGTATTTAGTGGCAGGTGAGTGAGTTATATGACCGGAGTGTCCTCCAAGATAATCCGGTGTGGCATGTGCATTTGAATTCTTTCATTTTCCCTCTCCGACTTAATTGAATAGTTCCAAAACTCCAGGGGGACGAACGTATCAACGCGAATCGACTGTAACACACGGTGATTGATTATTAACACTGCAACATGTTAATTACCAACACCTACAACAATTTAGCAATGCGAGTCGGACGGAAAATATTTGTTACCGTCGAGGGGGGTGGGGGCAATATCATTGCAAACTTGTTCAGTTATACTGCATATTAAGTTTATACTGCATATCAGCAATCGGCATGATCGGAAGTCAAAATCAGTGACAAAATATTTTATTAAAATATTCCACGTACATCTATTTTACATTAATACCAATTTTTGGTGTTTTAGTCTTGTTTCGATCTGTAGTAGTAATTTATTTTTTAAGCGCAAAATATTCAAATTAACTATGTGTGGTAGACATATATTATGTTTCGACATACTATTTGATGTTCCATCGACTTTGAATATCATGGATAACTGTATAGAAACATTAATGGAAAATCTGTACTGCTTACAAAGTAATACAGTGGTTTCATCATGTAACCTGAATTTGTTAAAAAGTGTTGCGACCTGGTTAAAGGTGCGTGTTCTGTTTATCTTTAAGACCTACAATTTTTTTTTATGGAAGTCATCTCGACGTTTATTCCATATAAAAGACCATATCTCTCTTAGTGTTTTCCTGGACTTTCGGCCTCCGTTTAGATATATTTCTTGTGATATAGAACAAAAAATGTTTTTTGTATGGTTGCCCATAAACAGTAGTACAGTAATTTTCAGGCCAACACATCATGTTTTATCACGTTTATCCATGATACCACAAGTTTATGTCTTACGAAATACGGTCGTGGATGTATTTCGGGCTTTTGTATCAAGTAGAGAACACGGTGCACATAAATCGGAACAGGCACCTTTAAGTAACTGGATAAATACTCTTATCGACATTGGATGTATGTTACATGAGCACTTTAAACATGAATATATCCATGATATTGCTTTTTATATTATATGTATGTGGGAAATGAAGCAAACAACAGTAATTAAGGAAATTATTTTTCCTTGTACGAAAACTATTTACTCTAAAAATATAGATCGGTACATCCTTTCTTGGAACGAGGTAAACCTAATGCATGAAATAGATTATAAAATACCTGGCGGCAGCCATTTTTTTTTTAATTCTGACTCCATTGATTATATATTTTCCATCATGTTAAACATGACTCTGATTAATCACTTTAGAATAATCTCAATGAACTGTAGAGGTTTGGGTGATCATAGTAAAAGAAGAGATGTTTTGAATTATATATTAAAAAACAATTTTCTATATACTGTTTACAAGATACTCACACAAGCCAGACTTTGGAAGCAAAATTAAAAGATGAATGGGAAGGAACGGCGTATTTTAGTCATAAAAATTCTCAATCAAGGGGTACGGCCATTTTATTTAATAAAGGGTTAGATGTAACGGTACATGACAATAAATGTGATTTAGAAGGAAATTGGATAGTACTAGATATATCAATAGAGGGTTATAAAATAACATTGATCTCTATATATGGACCAAATTTTAGATTTCTTCCTAATATCAAAAGAGCTTCTGACCCTTGCTGTAAAAACAGATATTATCCCTGGATATAGAACTGATCATTCAGCAATAACGATAAACTTAGATCTTAATAAAGTAAACAGAAGAAGAGGTTACTGGAAATTCATTAACTCCCTTCTTTCGGACCCTGTCTACGTACACCAGGTACAATTAAAGATACTGGAAATTAAAAAACAATATGCAGCTTCCCCATATAACCTAGAGAATTTACAAAACGTACCAATTAAGGATTTAAATTTACAGATAAATGATCAAACCTTTTTCGAAATGCTGTGTATGGAAATAAGAGGTCTAACAATATCATATGCAAGTAAGAAAAGGAAAGATGCTTTTTTTTTTTTTTTTTTTTTAGATGTTTTGAATTATATATTAAAAAACAATTTTCTATATACTGTTTACAAGATACTCCCACAAGCCCGACTTTGGAAGGCAAAATTAAAAGATGAGGGAAGGACGGCGTATTTTAGTCACATAACATTCTCAATCAAGGGGTCGCTGCCCATTTTATTTAATAAGGGTTAGATGTAACGGACAGACATAAATGATTTAGAAGGAAATTGGATAGTACTAATATATCACTAGGAGGGTTTATAAATAACATTGATCTCTATATAGGGACCATAAGAATTCCCCTGAATTTATCGAAAATATTCCAAAATAATATTGAATTTTTTAACAATCCACATATTTTGATCTGTGGAGATTGGAACTTAACTTTGAATCAAACAGAAGATAATATGAAAGTTCTATCTTCATGTAAATAATCCCAAATCTAAGGAGGAAGTACTCTCACTAATTGAAAGAAATGATTTGGTAGATGTTTGGCGTTTGCAACACCCTCAAGACAAAAGATATACATGGAGAAAATCAAAGCCTTTAAAACAGGCGCGTTTAGATTTCTTCCTAATATCAAAAGAGCTTCTGACCCTTGCTGTAAAAACAGATATTATCCCTGGATATAGAACTGATCATTCAGCAATAACGATAAACTTAGATCTTAATAAAGTAAACAGAAGAAGAGGTTACTGGAAATTCATTAACTCCCTTCTTTCGGACCCTGTCTACGTACACCAGGTACAATTAAAGATACTGGAAATTAAAAAACAATATGCAGCTTCCCCATATAACCTAGAGAATTTACAAAACGTACCAATTAAGGATTTAAATTTACAGATAAATGATCAAACCTTTTTCGAAATGCTGTGTATGGAAATAAGAGGTCTAACAATATCATATGCAAGTAAGAAAAGGAAAGATGCTGAAAAACATGAAAATGATCTTGAAATAGAAATACATGAAATAGAAAACCAAATTAATACAGACCCAAACAATACCTTAGAGGAAGAGTTGCAGCAACAGGAGGAAAACAGTTACAAACACGGAGGAATGTTAGTTGCAGCTTAAGAAAACGGAACTAACAGAATTGAGGAAAAACAAAATGGATGGCCTAATGGTTAGATCATGGAGAGAAACCGTCCAAACTTTTTTTTTTAATTTAGAAAAGAAAAACACTGTTAGCAAGTCTGTTAAGTTTCTTACTCTTGAAAATGAAATAGACATATATGATCAGCAATTGATAATGGATGAAACTTTTAAATTTTATAAGGCGTTATACAACAACCAAGATGAACAGTTAGACCTAAATCTTTTTGAAACGTTTATTAGAAAAACAGATGTAAAATCCTTAGAGGACGATATCGCAGCTAGTTTAGAAGGGCCTTTGAAATACCATGATGCATGAAGTCCTGAAGGCTTTGAAAAAAAAAAATGAAAAATAACAAATCACCCGGTCTAGATGGTTTCTCTGCCGAATTGTTAAAGTTCTTTTGGAAGGATATCTCATATTTTCTTATAAGATCTTTAAATTAGTAGAAATGTGTTAGATACCAAATGCAATAAACTTTTTGAAATGTCTACTTCAATTCAAAAACACTTGTCTCTCACGACGGATTATACATTCATTTCTAATCTAGTAAAAGGAATAACAAATTTGTTTTGGAGAGATGTAATGAATTCATGGGGCCTCTTCGTAAGACAAAATAAAGCTACAAACACGGAGGAATGTTTAAGACAAACTATTTGGGAAAATGATGATATAAAATTAACTGGGAAACCTGTATACTTCAAACATTGGGACAAACAAGGTGTGAAATATGTCAGTGACATGTTTGATTCTAAAGGTAAAATGTATAGTTTTGAAGACTTTGTCAATCTGTATGGCATAAAGGTGGATTTTTAACATATGAAGGTATGCGTAGATCTATTAGATCAACTAAATATGTGCAAAACACTGATGTCACTGTAATTCGCCCTTTTATCCCCTTCCATTTTGAATTTCTCCTTAAAGACACCAAAGGCTGCAAAACAATATACAACTGTTTGATTAGAGGGAAAGTTACAGATAATGATGTTAAAAGGGAAAAGTGGAGTACTGTACTAGACAATCATATACCAAAAGATAGTTACAATTAAACGAACTTCCATTTAAAGTACTATTTGAAACAAAATTGAAATGGTTTCAATTTAGTATAAACAATAGGTTTGTGATAACAAATCACTTCCTTTACAAAATTAGTTGAGAAATGATGATGTCTGTACCTTTTGCAAGATAGAACGGGAGAGTATTATACACCTTTTCGCCGAATGTAGGCATGTAAGGATCATATGGGAAGGTATTGAGAAATGGTTTAAGGATTATTGTGGATTAAGCATTTCTATAAATAAAGAGCAGAGTTTGTTGGGCTTTCTTCCTTTAATAATTGAACAAAGCTATTAACAAAATTCTGATTTGGATTAAATGGACCATATATAAATGCAGGGTCAGGGGTACCGCCGGTACCGTACCGAACATACGAATGGTAAAAGAGGAAATAAAAAGAAATATGTTCTTAGAAAAATACATAATGTATAAGAGTATGGAAAGTACCACTTTTCAAAAGATTGGTTATCATTTATGCGCATATTAAATTAAGTATTTTCGGCATGTTTTTTGGTTTATTTTTTGTTTTAGGTGTTTTTAAGTATAAAAGTAAAGCCACTATCAGCGATCTCGTCAAAACGTAAACAAATCGCACCCCTATTTATTCATCAGTCTATTTTTACATTCATGTGTTGGAAACTATAGAGATCTCTGTAAGCGGCTTAGCGTAACATGCCGTATTTTTCAGGAAACGGTTGTTATGCTTTGTCTACTAATAAAAGTTTGGATCAAACTTTTTTAGTGTTTAGACACAGCCATAAAAGGTATCTTCAAGACCGCTTCAGAAGGAAGAAAAGTGGTATAAGGAGCTGATATGACCTAACGCGTGCAATTTAGAGACAGAATGGGCTTTTTGAATTTGGGGGAAAACGACTGATTATGGCTTTTTTTTAAACGCGCGATTGGTCGCCGTTTTTTTCCTCTTGTCTGAGCTGAATTCTGTATCAATAATGTAGTGTATGTCTTTTGGTTGGTATGTATGTTTTGTGGGTTTTGATGGTTCTGTGTATAATTTCTTTTCCCCCATCAAAACCAAGTACAGGAAATAAAAAAAAAGAAAAAAAAAAATAATACCAATTTTGCCAACAAGTCAACATTTTGCCGACGGAATTCTGTTAATGGGGTGTCAAACACACGCCAACCCACACCCACCCCTCTAGCAACGGTCCTGGCCAGCTACAGTGCCAAAGAATAATACAATACCCATTGGAAAACGTGTGACACGTATTAAAAACATTAAAAATCTTTTACATCCGCGTATGTGATTTCTATATAGGACGGTAAGTATCAAACTCCATTTCCTAGTCATTCTTAAAATCACCTAGGTTCACTTTAAATGTTCAAACATCACAGCCCAATAAATTATCGTAATGCCGTTTGGACTGTGACGATGAGCGTAAAACTATAGCAACGCTAATTCCAGAAGATTTGACACATTCATTTTGTAAATAGTTAAATGGGAAGCTCGTGATTTGTGACCGAATTTTACTTCACTACAAATACAAACGTAAAAATATATGCTGATATAAAACAAATATTAAAAGAATGCTTATTACGTGATAAATTTTGGTCAATGCTCTCCTTAGTTTAATAATAATTTATTTTGACAAAAGGAGTTGTGTACTTCTGAGCAGAATAGCGGAGAAGCCTTGTTTTGCCTCAGGCATTTTATGCACAGACAGGATTAACCTTAACCATGTTAACAATGTTCTCGTTTCTAGCCCGGGAGGAAGGGAAGGGGTAAATGGGTAGATTGGTAAAGAAGATTAGACATCTTGGGTGGATTCGAGCCTGGGACACCCAGCGCCTCAGTCCATATCCAGGGATGGCAAGCTGTGAGGGTGTCGATGGCTCGACTAGCGATTTCGTGCCCGTAGGCCTATGTGTGTTCGTATCAGGGACTATTATACTAAGAGGGATATGAAGCATTTATTTTGGGACACTCTGTATTCACTCTTGTGTTCAATAATTACGTCCATGTGTGCCTCGGGTAGCGTATAACTTTTTGCTCAAACTACATTTTTATCATGCATGTTAGATTTGATATATTGGTGTATACATATTGCTTACTACATTCCTCATGCTGTTTTACCCATTTATTTCTCTGTGTAACACAGGAAGTTTAGAAATCGAAGCTATGAATTTGTATTAACTGTTCCAAAATGAAAAATTTATTAAAGGTTGCCGAATTCGGAACAATGTATACAACTACTTTTGCCCTCAAGCTAGTCCTACAAAATTGATGATAAAATCCAAAAGTTAATTTATTTTGTAAAAATCAAACCGATGCATATTTGTGTGTGCTTCCTATCCCATTATATTCATCTCAGTTCTTATGATGACGTCATCGCATGACTTGGTAAAAATCTGGGGTTCTGGGGACGAGACTATTAGCGATCGGATCATTATCGAACCATGGCCCTTTAAGGCTAGAGGCCACGGCTGCCCCATGTCGGCACAATGTTGAGCATTGAGCATAGTTTCACCGTGTTAAGTCATGCCCCCGAGATCTACATTTTATAAGATCTTTAGGAAGCTTTCAGAAAACAACATAACTTTTGTCTACTTACATAGGCCCTTAGTATAGCCCAATTAACATCCTACATCACTTCTTTTGTTGCCTGCGAATCAATTCCTGCGAATCGTTATGGCCCATAGTATTAAAACTCTAACAGATACAATTGCCCAGTGTGTAACAGTCAGGTCGACATATTTCAAGATACCAGGTCCTAACATGTTTACAAACATTGCTGTTATAACTGGTCTATACCTGTAATAGCTTTATTTTTGCAATGATTGTTGTTGAATAACAGTTTCCCGTATTTACTGGATATTAATTACGACAAGGCTGGTAGCTACGCCGTAAATATATTTACGGCATATTGCTGCCAGCCTACTTTCTGGCAATATTCCGATACCGTAATTTCACGAATTAGCCATTAATTTACGGTTTTCATGGTAAGTTAATTGCAATATCCCTGTAAAATATGTGATAGCTCTTTCAAAATCAGGAACATGTCGCTTGATTCAGTTTTCAGTTATGAGCCGTTTACTTGAAAATATCTGAAAAGAAAAAGTTTTTACACTTTTTTTTTATTGGACACATTATGCGACAAGACCTTTTCCAAAACGTTACAACATGACCTTTACAAAAGTTTAAAGTATGTTTGCTGATTGATTGAATCAATGTTTTTTTACTCGTGTAATTTTTATATCCTAGTGGTCCACTCTCGAATTTCTTCAAAATTCCAGATTGAAATTATAAAATCAAGTAAAGATAAACCAAATAATAAAATATGATAAAGGAATAAATTTGGTATTATTTTAAAGATTTTCAAGTCATGATCGTATAAAAATCTAATTTTTCAAAATGTGTGACATATTCCTGGTTTAGATGGAGTGGGTTACACTTTAATTTTTCAGTTCGTAAAATTCAGAAAAACATCAGAACTGTCTGTTATTTGTTAATGGTTCTGTATAGATATTGTGACCCACTGTAACTATTGGAACAGTGCATTGCCCAATTTGATTTGCCACAAACTGCCACCTCCCCCCTGAAACTCTTCCTGTTTTTACTGTTTTACAGAATGTAAACATCCAAATTGTTTTCAAACTCGTGGAAGTGATTTCAGTAAGGGTCCTTTTCATTATGTCAATTTTTTTCATGCCATTATGTCCCTTTAAACATTCACCGTGCACCAGATTTGAAATACACCGTGCCTTCTATAGCTCAAGATCTCAACCAAGCTAACAGCACGTGGCATACGTTTGCGTGATTGTCCCGGTGGGTATTATTGTATTTCACTTAATCAAAGTTGGGATTACCCCTATTACTAGCGTTTTGGTTTTCAGCAAGCTTTTTAATCTTTAACCTTTCTTTCTGTCTCTCACTCTCAATCACACATCAGGTCTATTTACAAGGAACATGTGTTGCTTTGGAGCAGGTACCGTACTATAAAAGCTTGAGGTTAGGGCCCGCTGCTTTATGCTCCCCATTTTGTCATGGTATCGTGTTTTGCTAGTTGGATACCTTTTTAAGGATAAAAATCTTAAGTTTGTTACAGTTATTGATATAAGCTGATATAGTTTAGTATTGCTCTAAGGAAAAAGGTGGTAAACTTGTCCTATAGCCCTTAAATCCCTAAATGCCATTTTGGTCACTTTTTAAAATCACGGAGAAAGACCCCTGCTTTGTGTTTACTTGTAGTAGAAGTAGCAAATTGCTCCTAGATCTAACAAGACAAATAACGATACCTCCCTTTTTCCGGTGATGGTCAGGTAATTTTCCCGTAGGGACGTAAGGGATACATGATACCCCGTAAGGATCTTCAATTAACTAAAAAGAGGCCTTTAACTGTTGCATATAGCGCCTTTTGTGGTTCTGCTATTTGGATCCTTTCTTAAATTACTAGTACCCAAACTGATGATTTTCTGGTAAAAACGGCAATTTGATAAAAAAAAAGCTAAAGGCAAAATAAAAACAACAAAACATACATGGATTTAAAGTGACGCGTATAAACAAATGCCAAATATACAAGTGTGGGTGTGCATATCACTTATATTTTTATCCACGTGGCTGTGTTGTTATGGAAACAACTGTAATTATAGACTCAGATTACACGTTTGCGTCTGGTGCTGTCAGTTTAAGTTAATGTTGTTTCTATCCTTCAAGTTCTCAGCATTTATGTAGAGTGTGGCTGTTTAATTTTATTGAACTTATTTTATCAGAAATATATGATATTTTTTTCAACTGAATTCACTAGAAATAGGAAAATCTTAAATGAACTAAAGATATAATGGTTAACGCAGCTATAAACGAATAGTGTATCCGATAAAAAAAATACAACAATGAAGCGCACCTTGGTGGTGACCTTAAATTGTTCGTTCAACCATGAGTGTTGTAAAGGAAATTATTGTACGGTTCATACAATATTGTCGAGTCAGTTTTCTTAATATTGCTGCCAATAGTAACTGTGTTCCATGTGTGTTTTAGCAAGTACATAGAGTGACAGGTAAGCGTGTATTTCCTACTATACTGTTTAATGTATTGTAGTAGCGTATCTTATACAATGAGTTACTCATTGATTCAGATCGTGACAACTTGATATGGCCTATGCATGCATTTAAAGTATATGGCCACGTGTTAATTCATTTATTCTCAGCTGAATTTTGTACATAATTGGGTCATATGCATTTTACCAGTTATTGTGGGGGGGGGGGGGGACACCAGAATCTCTTGCCTATATTTGTATACATGTGCGGCATGACAACGCTCTTTTTGTACAAACGATTGAATGTTGAGTTAGTGAAGTGTGTGTGCACGCGCACGTGTGTGTGTGTGCAGAGCTAAAAAGTTGTGTTTACGTAGTGGGTGTGTGTGTGTGAGGGTGAAAAAGTGTGTAAGGCTGAATTTGTTTATATATGATATTGGGTGTGTGTGTTGGGTTTGCGTGTCTTTGTGTGTGTTGCCTGTGTTTGTCTGTGCAGTATCTGTTTTTGCCTGTGGTGTGTGTCCTTTGGGTGTTGCACGCTTAATTAGGAGTGATTTTTAGGACGTGGATACGTGTATATGCATGTAGGCCTATAGGCCTATGAATAGCGCTGTGCTGGCCGGTACGTGAGGGTGGCGTGGGTCATGTGGGTGACAGCAATTTTCATTCCACAATTTGATTTTCTTATATAGAGAGAGAATTTCCAGGGTAGGTCACAAAAAGACGGTCGGGTTTACGCTTGTTTGAGTAACTAACATGACGACGACTCATCACGGCATTCAATGAATTCCAGTAGCTGACTGTAGTGCACAAGATCACATGTGAGTGTGGCAAATGTGGGATAAAACTGTGAATTTGGTACCCAAGTACTTTCTCATTATCATAAAAAAAATGATGGAAGCACCTTGCCCCACCCCTTTCAATACCCCCAGCCTGGAGTTCAAGGTTACACAGGCAAAAAATAAATGTTCCGATTGTGTGAAAGCACACATGATTTTGTCTGGTTACAAGGATTCCAAAAGATATTTATGGGGTATTATGGGGTAAAAACTGTAAAAATGGACGGTGAAAAAGTAAATTTTGGTTTGTACAGGGGTCAACAAATTAAAAGTTGCTGTCCAATTTTTGTAAAAACGTGATTCAAGTTGTTGGTTAAGCTCATAGAAAGAAATACAGGAAAGTTTTGGACATCTTAAGTGTTTGGTTATTTACCAAAATGGCGAAAAAAGTCAACAGCTATTGGCAGCTATTGAATTCTATTGACCTGTGACCTATTTTGTTGGATAACGTGAAAACTAAGCATAACAGATAAGGCAAATTATTCCTTATTTCAATCCTTTAAGCTAGGGAAACAATTTGCACCATGTTACCTGAATCAAAGCAACTTTTAACTTTTGACCCATGTACACCCCAAAATTGACTTTTTCACCATTTTTTACAGTTTTTAACCCATAACTCCGAAACTATAAGCCATAGATAGTGTAAACTATACCTTTTTGGAATCCTTGTAACCAGACAAACATCATGGTGTACTTTTCAACATAATCGGAATATTTTAAAATTTTGACCCCTTGTATAACCTTGAAACCCAACCTGGGGTCTATTAAGAGGGGTTGGCAAGTGCTTCCATCAATTTTATGGCTTATCCATGCCTAATGTACTTGTGTGCAAAAATTCACAATTTTATCCGGAAGGGCCATATAGAACAAGAAATGGCTGCCGTGGGCTTTTCGTGTTTTTTTTAATCTATTGATTTTGACCATTTGTAATTTATCATCTAATTTAATGAATATGGCGTAACAGGAAATTTCATACAAAACATTCAAATATCCATAAATGTGTAAATGAAATTGTGAGATACATTTATTTTCCCATTAGAGTACCTAGTATTTCCGTGTTGATAAAATTAAGATGGCGGCCAATATTACCGTATTAAATGTATTTTACAGATAGCAATTGGTGGATTTGAACGAACTTTGAAGGTGGTCAAATTGGTTGCCATCTTTAAGCTAAAACAAGATAATATTAAAAATATGCTTGGGAAGATTTTACAATGTTATTAAAACAACATTTTGTGGTTTCTTCCACACAATCATTAAATTTGGACAATTTGAGACTATATACACAATGTTGTCATTTTCATGGACATTTTCAAGACATCTCTGACGTATTTCAAGTTGCATTATGACGGTATACTTAATTTGTATGTAAAATGCGGCACACATTCGCATACACAAAACCCGGTGTGAAAGCAGATATAGTCCGACGGGTAGGAACAGTCCGGACTCCATAGACGATAACGGAACAAAGCGTGAAACTAATGTTGCGTGAAGAGTCAACTCAATTTAGTGCCATATTCTTTACCGTTGTAGCCGGACTATGAGTACGGCGGGCTATAATTTCTTCTACACCTGTTTCGGAAATAACGGGGCGCTTTTTTTTCTGGAAATGTTCTAACAACGAGAGAAAACATATGATATCAGTGAGATATTTTGGATATTGTATTTTGATATTTAATTTTCTGACCAGAATTTCTAGAATTTTCAGGGGATATGAATGCATTGATGGGCAAAAAAAAAAACAAAAACAAACAAACAAATAAAACCAAAAAAAAAACAATATTTTTAAAATATAACACAAAGTTGCTGCCTGTTTTTTGCGTAAATGCAAGATAATATTTGATCTACCATTGGTTCAGCTACGTTCTTCTGTTTGCTTTTGTTTGCTAACAAATTTATTCTTTTCACTTTTATATATGAAAGTGTTCACCAAATTGTGTCATTTTCAGCGATTTGCATGCTATAAAGTTACAACCATGTGGAATGGTTTCTGTGAATACTCGGTTGTCGTGTGGTTTGTTTCAACCACGCTTACCACTGGAGATCTGTTCACGACAACCTCCACAATGGAAACATTGATCGGATTCGAAGACATATTACTAAAAGAAGCGATTAGTTACGTCAACCAGGAGCAGCTCAGATTGACACAAATTAGGAAGTAAGTACTACCCAGCTAACAATCGGACGTTTTCTGAACGTTCTAAAAACGTTCCAAGTTGGTTCTTTGGACGTTTCGTAAAAACGATTTTTGGACGTTTTTTGTGGAAGGTTTTGGACGTTCCATAAAACGTTTTTAGACGTTATAAAACCAATAAAAAACCTTTTTTAAAAACGTTTCTAAAACGTTATGAGAACGTCCAAAACATTTGATTAATTTGCTAATTAAACGCTAATAATTAAAGAAAAAAAGTAATCGGTACTATATCGGAGCGGTATATTGCAAGGAAATCTACATCAAGCATATTACACAGGTTCGTTTGACAGACACAAATTACTCACCTGTATTGGGAATTGAACCTGGGACCCTTCGCGTGGAAGACCAAACACTTAACCACTACACCAGCTAAACGACTCATAATATAAAGGGTAATTTCTATTTATATAGGCTGGACGTGTAGCAGAAGAGCGTTTGTATCTTTTTTCAAAAGTGAGTGACCTATTAAGTAACCCATTTCATTACCACTGAAATTTATACACCATCTGTGCTGACAGAATTAAATGCACGTTGATCATTAATGCCATGGCTTAAAATAAACAAAATAGACTATAATGAAACGTTATTGCGATTTCGTTTTTCTATATGTTGGTTTTTTGAGTATTTTGCAAACGTTATGAGGACATTTTATTACATTTGATAGAGTCATCCAGATATCTAAAGATATGTTACCCCTAACCGTATAATGACATGGGACGTTTTAAAACGTTTTTAAAAGGTCTTATAGACGAAGATGTAATAGACGAATGGAAACCTTGCCAAAACGTTTTTAAAACGTTTTTACAAGGTCTTATAATACGAAGACGTAATAGACGAATCCAGAACCTAGCAAAAACGATTTAGAAACGTGTTTACAAGCTCTTATTAGACGAAATCGAAATGGACCAATCCAGAACCTAGCCAAAACGTTTTAAAAACGTATTTATCAGGTCTTATAGACGAAGATGAAATAGATAAATGAGAACCTTGCCAAAACGTTTTTAAAACGTTCTTTCAAGGTCTTATAAGACGAAGACGTAATAGACGAATCTAGAACCTAACCAAAACGTTTTAAAACGTTTTGTGTTTTGCTGGGTACTCTTATATCAAGTCTTTTACAAAATGATGGTGTCAATCGTTTTTTGCATTAACATTTATTGTTAGCTTAGCATCTAGTCTGTGTCACAGCCTGGGCAACTACTTCATCTGAAAGTACTGCGTGGGAGTATATAAGTTGAAAATGGAGTTGGCGGCTTCGCGAAACCTCTATCGAGCTGACGCGCCCGTGGTACTCCCCTTCACGGACATAACTAAACCGAGTATCACTATCAACATCAGTGAGCATCGTGCAATCTCCCAATTGCTGCATGTACGGAAAAGAGTTTTCAAACAGCAGGATCCTGAGCTAACACCTCCTGTCTCATCTATCATGTCTACAGACCAACCAAATCCAAGAGTTTGAAGATCCTCTGTGTGATATCTTTCCACATTGTCCTGGGAAGTCTCCGCTTTCGCTTCCATGTTGGTTTTCAGACTACATGATCTGCAATACCCTCTTTGGATCCATTCGTAGCAGAGAACTATTTATTTTGACGTTCCCCTTTATGTTCATGAACTCGGGTTGTTTGCTCACGGATCCTACATAATCATTTGTTTTACACTAAGACCAGGTATTCCGCAGAGTCTTTCAATGACACCGCGTGTCAAATGCATAAAGTCTGGCCTCATCTCTTTCAGTAAGACTCCAGTATTCAGCAGCATACATCAGGGTAGACAAGACACAAGTATTAAGTCATTGAGGTGGGTTCATACTTCATCGGCAGACTCTGCAGCCGCTAGCCTTTCGAACATACTTAAGCACCATGACATTTGAAGTGCTGTACCGCTTTGATGTTTCCTTCTTTTCCAATTTGGACTGAGGAGACTTTGTGCAGGATCTTTGTCTTCTTGGAACTCATTTGCAATCCAAGTTTTTTTTCCAGCTGTTTAAAGTATAGATTCGATCGTTTCAGACATCTTGGTATCTGACTCCTCAAACAGGGTTATGTCATCTGCACAATTCAGATCTTCAAGCTTCACTTCTGGGTATCTGGAACTACGTCTTGGTATTAGTGTTAAGCCACTGTTGCTCTTGTCCATAGCAACTCTCATGATATGTCGATAGCCAGACCAAACAGCAAAGGGGGGGGGGCAGATATCTCCTTGTCTCACACCGGTAATAATTCTGAACCAACTGGAGATAGAGCCATCTGGTCTGTGCAGAGAGTTTTAAAATCAACGAAGTTGATGATGCAAGGGAGCTTTTGGTCTGGACACTTCACGATGATTTGGTTGAAGTTGAATATATTATCTATGCGTGAACGGCCTTTTCTGAACCAGGCTTGGTTTCCCTCATTTTGCTCACAATCAAGCTCATCTTTTACTCTCAACACAAGATTTTTCCTGCAATGTCAAGTGGGGATCCCTCTGTTGCTATTGCAATATAAGTTTAGTAACCTTTCTTTGATAGTGGAAGAATTATGCCTCTCCCCGACTTCTTAGGCGTACATCATGTAGGTTTGCATCAGGGAAGTAATATAACACTTCGCAAAGTACGAGGAAGAGCTCTACATTTCAACTTTAACTCCTGATAAGTAAATTGATACTGGACAAGACCAGCCTAGTTAGCAGAGATGAATTGGGCAAAGCCATCAGTATGTTGTAAAGGAATAAGACACTTGACAACATCCTACCACAATTGGTAAGATATAGGAAATAACATCAGCGAAGTGGTACAACATACTGATTTTTTTTTTTTTTTTTTTTGAGCCATCTGGTCTGTGCAGAGAGTTTTAAAATCAACGAAGTTGATGAGGCAAGGGAGCTTTTGGTCTGGACACTTCACGATGATTTGGTTGAAGTTGAATATATTATCTATGGTGACCGGCCTTTTCTGAACCAGGCTTGGTTTCCCTCATTTTGCTCACAATCAAGCTCATCTTTTACTCTCAACAGAAGATTTTTCCTGCAATGTCAAGTGGGGATCCCTCTGTTGCTATTGCAATATAAGTTTAGTAACCTTTCTTTGATAGTGGAAGAATTATACCTCTCCCCGACTTCTTAGGCGTACATCATATAAGTTTGCATCAGGGAAGTAATATAACACTTCGCTGATGTTATTTCCTATATCTTACCAATTGTGGTAGGATGTTGTCAAGTGCCTTATTCCTTTACAACATACTGATGGCTTTGTCCAATTCATCTCTGCTAACTAGGCTGGTCTTGTCCAGTATCAATTTACTTATCAGGAGTTAAAGTTGAAATGTAGAGCTCTTCCTCGTACTTTAAATATAATGACTAACGGTATTACAATAAAACAGTATTACAAAAATGCATTGGTTGATGAGCATTCTGCTTGAATTTTGCTTCGATAACCTGAAACGTTTTATATAATCAAAGGAGTAGCCTCCCCAGCTGTGAAAAAAATCCAACATGGGTAGTTTTGATAATGTAGCGTGTTGGACCTTTCATGAGGTTAATCATAATAAGGTTGAATAATATTCGCTGATGTATCTGTTACGAATTATGATATGCCATAGGATTTGTGTTGTGATAATGTGATCAGTGGTTCCTACCAAGTTAGCGTGAGCCATTTGACCTGGCAACGGTCTTATTCTAACGTGCTCTACATCAGTGAATTCTTCGCGCACGCACGCACGCACCCCCGCACACACACACACACACACACACACACACACACACACAC
>JAMKCH010021856.1:0-39761 GCA_023653785.1 Ophioderma brevispina | reverse complement strand
CTTCTAATAGGCAACTTGCAGACATAATATCACATACTTAAATTTTTCCTTTATCCAAAATGTATGGATGTTAACGAAATATAGGAAGATTTGTGGTAATTTCTAGGGTTTTAAGATCTTTGAATACAGCCATACCGGCCGCCATCTTGCAATTGCGAGTCCGGTTTAAAAGTGTTCCAGTGTCAGAATGTCAATACAGTTTATGCTTGTTAAAGACATAATTCACACGCAAACTTGAAACCTTACAATTTTTGCTGGGCACGCTCTGTACTCTATACACTAACTATGTGTTCGCATACATTTTTATTGGCAGCCTTTCAAAATTCAAATGGCTGCCATTACGAAATGATCCGTTGTTTGTTAACAGTTATATTTGGATTCCGGGACCCTGAAACCTGGTTATAGCCTTGGCTATAGACACTAGATCATGATTTTCTGGTATTAAGACCGTGTGTTGGGCAAAAAACGTCTCCCCATGTCGGCCATTTGACATTCAAGAGGATTCCACAACCACATGTCCATTGTTGTTATTATGTTCTTATTGGATTTCCTGGACCTGAAACATGCCGTATAGATGCCATAATCATGCTCTAATGTTTCGGAGACATGTATCCTCACAAAGCAACTTCCCTTTGCGTCCCATTTTGAATTTCACGATGGCCGTCACACAACAGGCCCTTTTATCTAATGTTGTTGCAATTGATATTGACAAAAACCCGCCCAACAATGGGTTTGATGGTGGAATTCCGTTTTCTAGGTGCTTAGAATCCAGGTATGCACATTATAGGTTCAATGGCGGCCATTTTAATTATCCAAGATGGCTGCTTATATGCGTTTTAAAAAATGCCCAACATTTATTTCTGTTCCTGTGACTGCTGAACTTAAGAAATGGAAAATTAGCAAATCTCCATCAAGCCAACAAATAAGCTTTTGAACATAGTGGAACCTACTAGTTTTGTATCGCCTCATCGCCTGCGAGCAGAGGCACAATAGATATTGCTTTGGATATATTGCAGCGTATTCACACCATCGGATGGATATACATACACGGGCAAAGCAAACCCCCAGGTATGTATATACATTTACTCTGATCATTTATTAAGGGTAAAGGGAAAAATCATAAACACAATGTGATTCCCAATAATGTACATATTTCAAAAAGAAGTTTGAATTTGTAACTCTTTCTATTGTTTTTTCTCGTCTTACCAAGTTAATACTTTGTATCACACCTTACCAATGCCGCGAGGTGGGATGGTTACCACCGATTATGAACCGTTAAGCGGCGCCGTTAAGCAACCGTAAATACCCGAGAAAAAAACCTGATTTTATGCCATTTTTATTGAGCTCGAGGTCCACCGTTTTGTATCGCCTGCGAAGCAAGAGGCACATAGATATTGCTTTTGATATATAGTGTGTAGCTGATTGTGTATCTGTCTGTCTCTCGTGGTGAAAATGTTACCCCTAATTAACATAACTGCTTACCGGTTGTTCCCACAAGTTCCCTGACATCATGTGCTCTGGTGACCTCATTTGACCTTTGACCTGCTTGTTGATTTTCTGTCAGTGTTTTTATTATTTTGACTTAAGGGCGGGGTGACCCCGATCATGGTCCGATTTTTTTTTTTTTTAATTTTTCTTTTTTGGTTTTTTTAATCTTTTTAAAAAATCCTTCAAATTTTGAAAAAAACAAAAAATTAAAAAACTGAAAAAAATAAAAAAAGTAAAAAATTGAATTTTTGAAAAATATTGTGCGAGACGCGCAGCGTCAAGCACAATATTTTTGAAACTCATAGCGAGATCATATCGTTGTGGTTTGTGCGATAAAAGCCATCCAATGTTATCATTATGTTGTCAATTTGTCCTTTAAAACTTTTTACTTACCTTCCAATTTCTAGTCCCAAATGCAGTCTGACAGGTACCTCCAAATATACAAGTCTCCGAAAACCCAAAGTTCAGTGAAATCCATAACTTAGTCAAATCCATAAAGTAAACGCTTCAAAACCATATGTCAAACGCTTCAAACTCCATAAAGTTTTAAACCCAAATTTCAATCACATTGTATTTCAAATTTTCCATATAGCAAATTGAATTTTAAAACTTTAAATTACTTAACACTCAATACTGGATGAAATGCTTTACCTTAACACAGTTATTAGTATGCATGAAGTTGTAATTAATAGTAACACTGCAACCATGAAAGGCATGGTTTGAGGTGGTACTTGGTTGTCTGTTGACGCACCCTGTTGTGAGAGTTGAAGAGCACATAGTAGAACCCTATGTGGTTTGCAACATTTCAGCGACCTCAACTTCTCCCTCCGAATTCCCCCACCCAATTAGAACGTCTTGAAGCTAAGTGAGTCGTTAAAATAGGCTATAGGCAACTTCGGCATCTGCTTCAGAAACTACAACTACTGTTTAACTAGTAGTAGGCTCAGTAGGACTAGCTTCCGTTACCGACTGACCAACAGCTGACGATAATGCATCAGACAACTTCTGTTTTTTAGACTCATTCGGTCTCCCCTACGTAATGTGTCTGAGGCTTTGCTTCATTCCTTTGACCGGTCACACACCCCTGGGCCCTTCTACGAAATCAGTCTTCAATGCAATGAAATTGGTGATACATCTTTTCCAGCATCTCTGTGGTGTGTTTAAGACCCGTTTGGTTCCCTATGATTAGGTCTAATCAATTTAGCGCTATCCTGTAAGAGTGTCAACTACCACAACCAGAACCTATGCGTATTCCTAATCTAGGTATCATTTTGATGGCTGTCACCATTTTGTACCTATCTTTAGGCTTATGACATATAGGCCCCTGGGACTTCGCATGTTGCGGTTGCAGCGAGCGATTGGCGTTCGTAATACCGAATGTGACCCAAGATCAAGTATACTCAATGCTTATGCTTATAACTCGTCGCTGCGCCTGTAAGTATATGCCATGGCCTTTCCTGTCACGCATTAATTATATCAACTCTTTTCTGTATCGCTAACCGTCCCTTACTGATTTAGTGCACTTTTTGAAAGAATCAACAAGAAGATAACGCTAGATCGTCAGATATGGTTATCTTAAATGCTCCCGGCGCTTGCAAAATAAAGTGCTTGTTGGTGTTTTCATGCTGTCGAGACCAGACTTCGTAACATTTTCGAGCACGCTCCACTGGCTATCAGTCAAAGAACGTATCAGATAAAAAATACTTATGTCTGTCATATCCTGTCCATGATCATGTAAGGGGTGTAATATACGGTCTTCTGATGCTACAAGACTTGTTATACATCGTACCAGGCGTAGGTTTGGTGACATGTATTTTAAGGTGATTGACACACGACTTTGAAATAAGCTTCCATAATTTTAAAATCACAGAGGCACCGTCCACAAGTCTTTAAATAAGGCTGCTTAAAAAAACAGACTTCTTTCCTGATGTTTAAGGGAGTTTCGTGATCCCCAGCTATCATTCACGACCTTAGTAAAAAAAAATTGACATTTATAACCAGATGAACCGTTAGCCCTGTGCCTAATCTTACGTGGAAATTATATTCTTACAATTTTACCGACTCAAAACACAACATTTTTAGGAGCACTTAACGCTCTGTGTATATAAAGTTAGTCATTTCCACCATGTATAGATGCCAGAAAAGCATGAAAATGGATATTTCCGATACTTTTGGTGAAAATTGAATTTTCCTTATTCTAAATGTGAACTCTTAGCCTTTATCAAGGCTTTGATTATTATTCAATTTGTGGGAGTCCGCCCCTCTCTGGCCCGCTCAAAGCTAGTCGTAATCAAAGCCTTTTCGCAAATGTTTCCTTTTCTCGTTTACTTATTGATTTTCGGGATATTTCCGAAAACTATAGCGATCGTTGATTGGTCCATGATGATGTCATCGTTCCTTAAAATAGTTCCCAGAATACGAGTTTATGGGAACTGATCAATAAAAACCATTCAATTATTGAGTTTTGGTAAACGAATTCAAAACAAGCGAAACGCCATGCTCAGGGGAGGATCTCTGATACGCAAGTGGGAATTAAATGGCGAACAAAACACTTCTTGCTCTGTGAAAAAGACCCGGTGAAAATCATGGTAGAATTACAATGCATCGTGTAGGATCCGGTGACGGTGTAGGATTATGCGAGTAGCTGCCCTGTGTGGTCCCGGTGCGGTGCTGAGTTAGTGAGTTGAGATGTTTCTCAGCGTTAGTTTACAGCTACGGCTAACGTTACTTGAGTGATACGAGTTATTTAAATGTGAATTTCAGTCATGTATGAAAACCATGTTGTAGTTACACGTCGTTTCAAGGCATCGTTCAGCCATGGATTCGGCCGGAGAGTTAGCCTTAAGTGGGCAGTATGGGACATTTTGAGGTGGCCTGCCTGTCAATTGTAATGGTAAGGTGCGAGGTAAGTCTGCCTAGAATAGGACTAGGAGGTGGCGTGTCCCCTAAATTTCTTCGGCGATGAATTGGTGAACTAGACTTCATTTCTGGCTTGAATTTTGGGATGTCCGCCACACGCCACATTTGCGTGGATGATGATTACGAGGGTCAGATTCCTCTTTATGTTCAAAATCACTTTCATGTATGTGAGGCAATTGCGTGTCACTGCAGTACGAATATTTGATAAATTGACTGACGTATGCCCTAGGCTAGTCTCATATTCAGTGTTGTGTTGGCAGGGAAAGGTTGGAATAACTTTAGGGGACTTTATTTCTGCAGAGTGGGCTGCTACATAAATAGCCCATCTGCCACTCACATACCGTACAGACTCACTCGCAGCTGTCAAATTTTCGTTCGCGTGAAACTTAGGGCTTTGAATCGTATGCTAATAAGGCCGTGCAAAAATCGATATGGTAATTTTGACGGCGAGTCCTCGATATTGGGCAAAGTATCTGAAGATTTGTCATCGATGAAATTGGGCGGTGTTTACGATTTTTTTTTTTATTTTTACGACATACTGTGATTGACACAGTATGCTTGCACAGGAAATACCATTTGCGCAAAGACGCCTCGCTCCGCTCGGCCCACGCCTCCGGCGTTCGACACGCGCCTTCTGCGCGCTTCGCGGGTTGGTGGATTAAAAAATGGCGAGGTCTTTGCAAAAATATGTGTACTCTGGGGAAATTGAAGCAGTTTTGCTGACATGTATGCGAACTTTATGACGCTATTCTGACTGTAATGCTAAGCAATGGGAAGATGAGGACCATTGTGGTATTTCAAAATAAAGGTGCTGTGCTTTCTGCCTTGAACTAGGCGTGTTGGTACTTCTCTCCCGAAGGAAGGGAAATGTCCTGAACACTGAAAATTTACCTACCTGTAAAAGAAAGCATAAGTAGGCTGAACGAATCATGATAGTACATTTTTAAGGGTATCGCGGGCCACCCCGCCTCGTCCCAGATCTACCTTAAAATTTTAGATTTTTATATAATCGGAACCGTAACATTAGCACATCCATGTTGTACATAATCTTACGTGCAATGTATAGGCTGTATGAAATTCGCCAAATTTTGTCATTTTCTGCTGTGAATTAGAATCAGAAAATATCTCAGAGCATGGACTGGAACTCACTCTACAGGATGCTGAACAGATGGCCCAAGGACCGTACTACAGGGAGAGCCCTCTCAAGGTCAGGAAGCCTGTACAGAAATGCATATGGTTCTGTCACGGTAAGGCCCGTAAAACAGGACAGGAGATTATAGTATAGGGCGTATGGACCGTGGAGAAACAAGCAGTTGCCATAAACCCCGGGGTGGGGGGGGGGGGGGCTACCATCTTGGAGGCGACGCGTATCATACGTAAGGCTGTCAGTACGAAGCCCATAGGGGACATAGTTAAAATATCTGTTTGAATCTGTTTCCACAGTTGCAATCTGTCCCACAGTTTGCAATCTGTTCCCAACAGATTGCAATCTGTTACCACAGATTACGGAATCTGTTCCACAGTTTGCCATCTGTTCCCACAGAGCACTTCTGTTCACAAGATTACGTTAGCTTAGGCCACAGATTGCAACTCGGTTCCACAGATACCGTAATCTGTTCCCACAGATGCCAATCTGGTCCCACAGATTGCACTTCGTTCCCACAGATACGTAATCTGTTCCCAACAGATTGCAAGACGTTCCCACAGATTGCAAAATCTGTTCCCACATATTGCAATCTTTTCCCAACAGATACGTAATCTGTTCCTACAGATTGCAATCTTTTCCCACAGATATGCAATCTGTTCCCACAGATTGACATCTTTCCCCAAGATTGCAATCTGTTAGCACATTTTGCAATCTGTTCCCACAGATGCAATCTGTTCCCACAGAATTGCAATCCTGTTCCACATGATACGGATCTTTCCCACAGGCTTGCAACTGTTACCACAGATTACGTAATCTTTCCCCACAGATTGCAATCTGTTCCCACAGATTGCAATCCGTTTCCACAGGATTGCTAATATGTTCCTGCACAGTTTGAAATCTGTTCCCACATATTGCAATCTGTTCCCACAGATTGCCATCTGTTCCCACAGATTGCCAATCTGTTCCCACAGATTGAGTAATCTGTTCCCACAGATTGCAATCTGTTCCAACAGATACGTAATCTTTCCACAGGAGGTGCAATCTGTCCCCAAAGATTGCCAATTATGTTCGCACAGTTGCAATCGGTTCCCAACAAGAGTGCATCTGTTCCACAGATAGTAATCTGTTCCCACCAGTATGCAATCTGTGCCCACAGAATTACGTAATCTGTTCCACAGATTGCAATCTGTTTTCCCACATATTGCAATCTGTGGCACAGATGCAATCTGGTCCCACAGATTGCAATTCGTTCCCACAGATTGCAATCTGCGGGAACAAATTACGTAATGTGTGGGAAGAGAATGCAATCTGTGGCCTCAGATGGCAAATCTGTTTCAACAGATACGATCGTTTCCCACAGATTACGTATCTGTTCCCACAGATTGCAATCGGTTATCCCACAGATTAAGTAATCTGTCCCACAGATTGCAATCTGTGGCCACAGATTGAGATCTGTTCCCACAGATTGCCACAGATCTGTGGCCACAGATACGTAATCTGTTCCCACATCGAATGAAATTGGGACGGTTGCTTCTTACGATGACGGGACATACTTTGATTGCAACATTATGCTTGCACAGGAAATACCAATTGCGCCAAAGACGCCGCTCCGCTCGGCCACCACGCCTCCGGCGGTCGACACGCGCCTTCGGCGCGCTCGCGGTTGGTTGGATATAAAAATGCGAGGCGTCTTTGACAAAGACTATGTGTACTCTGGAAAATTGAAGTTTGCTGACATTGCGAAACTTTATTTACGTCATTCTGACCGTAATGGCTAATCAATGGAAAGATGAGGACCATGTATCCAAATTAAGTGCACTTGTGCTATTTCTGCCGGGTACTAGGGAGCGTGGTGGTACTTCTCTCCGAATGAATGTCCTGAACATGAAAATTACATACCTTATTAAAGAAACAGCATATGTAGGCCTGAACGAATCATGATTATACATTTAAGGGTATTCGCGGCGACACAGCATGTCCCCCGGACTACTTTAAAAAGTTTAGATTTTTAGTATCATCCTGAACCGTTAACATTTAGTAACCATGTGTACCTAATCTTACGTGCAAATGTATACGGCTGTATGAAATTCGCAATTTTGTATTTATGTCCGTATAGAATCAGAAAATATCTCCATGAGCGATTTGACTGGAACTCACTCTACAGGATGCTGAACAGCGGCAAAAGATCCGTACACCGGGAGAGCACCTCTCAAGTCAGGAAGCCTGAAGAAATGCATATGGTTCTGTCCGGTAGGCCCGAAACGGACAGAATTACTGTACAGTGGCCTACGGGACGGGGAAACAAGCATTTGCTCATATCCCGGGTGGGGGGGGGGGCTACCATTCTTGGAGGCGACGCGCGAGCGTACGTAAGGCTGGTAAGTACGAAGCCCCATAGGGGACATATAAATATCTGTTTAGGATAATCTGTTCGCACAGCGTGCAATCTGTTCCCACAGTTGCAATCTGTTCCAACAGAGTGCAATAGGTTACCACGATTACGGATTCATCTGTTATCACAGTTTGCAATCTGTGCCACAGATTGCACTCTGTTCACACGATACGTACTGTGGCCACAATTGCCAATCTTGTTTTCCCCACAGATTACGTAATCTGTTCCCACAGATTGCAAATCAGTTCCCACAGATTACGATCTTCCCACAGATTGTCGACACAGATTACATCTGTTCCCCAGATGCAATCTGTCCCACAGGATTACGTAAATGGTTCCCACAGATTGCAATCTGTGGCCACGGATTGCAATCTGAATCCCACCAGGTTTTTTGAATTGTTCGCACAGTTTGCAATCTGTTCCCCCAAGGATTGCTAATCTGTGGCCCACTGATGGCATCTATGGGAACAATGAAATCTGTGGGCCACAGATTGCAATCTGTGGGAACAGATATGCAATCTGCGAGCCACAGATGCATCGGTGCCACCGATGAATCTGTGGGAGGAAAGGAACAGCATTTGCAAATCTGTGGGGAAAGATTGCAAACTGTGGGAAAAAGATTTGACAATCTGTCGGCCACAGATGGCACTTATGAGGAACAGATAAGTAATATGGCGGAAACAGATTGCAAATCATTGGGGAACCCAAGATTGAATCTGTGACCACAGATTGCAATCTGTGCAAACAAATTGAAAATTGAAGGGAACTAACTTGCAATTGGGGAACAGATTTACGGTAATTTTCATGTGGGACACAGAGATTGCAATCTGTGGCACCAGATTAAGTAAATCTGTGGCGAACAGATTGCAATATATGGGAACAGATTGCAATTGAGGCCACAGATTGAAATCTGAGGGTCCACAATTGCATTTTGTGGCCACAGATTGCAACCTGAGGCAACAGATTGCAAACTGTGCGAACAGATTGCCGTTGAATTGGTTGAACAGATTGCCACTGTGGGAACAGATTGAAGTCTGTGGGAACAGATTGCAATATGTGGGACAGATTGCAAACTGTGCGAAACAGATGCCAATCTGTGGGAACAGATTGCAATCGGTGGGAAACAGATTACGTAATCTGTGGGACAAGATTGCAAAGTGTGAACAGATGGCAAATTCTGTGGGAACAGATTGCCAATCGTGGGAAAAAGATTACGTACGTAATATGTGGAAAACAGCTTGCATCTTGGGAACAGATTACGTAATCTGTGGGAACAGATTGCAATCGTGGCCCCAGATTACGTAATCTGGGAACAGATTGCAATCTGTTGGGAACGGATTACGAATCTGTGGGAACAGATTGAAATATGTGGGAAAAACAGATTGTAGGCGTCTTACGTAATCTGTGGGGAAAGAGAGGACAATCTGTGGCAACAGATTACGTAATCTGTGGGAACAGATGCCCCCCCCCCCAAAATCGTGGGAACAGATTAGTAATCGGTGGGAACGATTGCAATCTGGGGCCACAGATTACGTAATCTGTGGGAAACGATGCCAATCTGTGGCACCAGATTGCAATCTGAGGCCACAGATTGCAATCGGAGGACACAAGATGACAATATGAGGCCCACAGATGGCAAACTGGCGAACAGATCGTAATCGTGGGAAAACAGATGCATCTGTGGCCACAGATTGCAATCTGTGCGAACAGATTGCAATCTGGGGGAACAGATGCAATCTGTGGCGAACAGATGACGTAATCTGTGGGCACCCAAATGCAAACGTGCGAACCGATTGAATCTGTGGGGAAACAGATTGCAATCTGTGGGGAACAGATTGCAATCGTGGGAAACAGTATTACGTAATTGTGGAAACCAGATTTGCATCTGTGGGAACAGATATTAGTAATCTGTGGCCCTAGATTGCAATCTGTGGGAACAGATTGCATCTGTGGGAACAGATTGCAATCGGTTCCCAAAGATTTGAATCTGTAGGGAACAGATTACGTACTATCTGTGGAAACAGATTGCAATCGGTGGGAACAGATTACGTAATATGTGGGAAACAGATTGCAATCGGTTGGAACAGATTAGTAAGATCTTTCCCCACAGATTGCAATCTGTCCCACAGATTGAGTATCGTAATCTGTGTCCACAGATTGCAATCTCTACCCACAGATTGCAATCCGAGGCCACAGATTGCAATCTGTTCCCAACAGATTGCAATCTGGTTCCCACGAGTACCGTAATCTGTGGGAACGATTGCAATTGTGGGCAACAGATTGAAAACTGTGCTCACGTTGCAATCTGTTGGGAACAGATTGCATCTGTGGGAAACAGATTTGCAATCTGTCGGAACAGATTACGTAATGGTGGAACAGATTGCAATCTGTGGAACAGATTGCAATCTTGTGGAAACAGATTACGTAATCTGTGGGAAAGATTGCAATCTGTGGCAACACAGATACGTAATCTGTGAGAACAGATGCATCTGTGGGAACAGATTGGCAAACTGGGAAAAACAGATTCCGGAATCTGTGGGAACAGATTGCAATATGTTGGAACAGATTACGTAATGTGCGGAACAGATATCCAAACAGAGTTTTAAAACTATGTCCTCCTGGGGCTCGTAGTTAAGACCCCCATTTCAGATCGCTGTCATCCAAAGCCCCATATATTGAAAAGCACCCCAAAGATCCCATGATTTTTTTTAGATTTTACCACGTCACCCAAAGACCGCCTTTTCATTGGAAAAAAATGGGGTTTGGGCGAAACGATAAGACCCCATTTTGGAAATTTGCACCCACAAAAAAAAAACCCCTATGTTGTGGGCATTATTTGGCTGTCTCCACCAGTGACCCAATTTGTGTCCTCTGTCACCGAAGTGCCCCTGGGTTTGGAAACGCCCAGCCGCATGACCATAGCCTATTTATATGGTCAACGTATCTATACTCACGTATGCTTTCAGTAACATGAGCAAAGGATTCATTTTGAAACTTTTAAATATCCGAATGAGACTAACACAAGATATTCAAAATTATAAAATATGGAGGCCCTAAAAAAACCAAGATTCAGTAGGGGGCCTCTCCAATGTGAGTTAAAGGACAAGTGGCTAACTACCGTGGCAAGCTAAAGTTTATAGCAGAGAAATAATATTTCCAACTTGTTCAGTTCGATAGCAACTTACAAAATTGAAGGTATAATTCAAGAAAATGTTGTTTCTGAAAATGTACTTTCTAAATTGACAATTCCAAATAATCATGTATAAAAGCAACTGCATAACATAAAGACAAAATGTTAAGGTGGTGTATGCGCGAAAAAACACATTCTAAATCGGACATCAGGGGTCATTCACGGTCAAAGAACGGTTAAATGGGGGTAAAGTTGGGGATGACATGAAACTTGGAGGGTGGGGTCGGATGTTGATCTGTCGAAAATTTTGAAGTCACGACAAGGTCAACATAGGTCAAAGGAGATCAAACGGGGTGTAGAACATTGTGTATCCGACCGCAAACATTGGTGGGTGGGTGGGTTAATTGTTGATGCCGACAATTAAGGTGAAGCAAGCTCAACCGGGGTCATGCAAGGTAATGAGTCAAAGGGGGTGAAACATTGGTGTATGATGAAAATGGAGGGTGGGCGTGATTGTGCTCAAACAATTTTAAAGGTACGACAAGGTCATCAGGGTCTTCCAAAGTCAACAGAACCGCAAAAACAGAGGTTCATTCAAGCCCATGTGATCGCAAACCCAGACAACGCAAAACCCGGGACCGCCTAGTATAAGCAATATCTAGGAACATTGAATAAATATTCACTCAACACCAAATACCACCTAATTAGAGGAAATTATTTTAATTTTAAACAACCATTTGGCAGCTTATAAAAACACACAAAAGCACCCGATTTCCAATAATGGCTTCCTGTCTCTTGAAGGTTTAAATATCCATGGTGGGCAAGAAGTACATGCATCTTAAAAACAAAACCAGGTACATGTACATGTAGCCAACTCCCAAACACCTTTGCATTAATTGCAATGTTGTATCGGTACACTGCGATTTCATCAATCTACCCCGTAATGATTTCAAGTTGTACCTTTCAATTTCTTGCTGAAAACAAATTTAAGTTTTGTACCAAATTAATCTGATTTGTATGGCCTGCTTCGCAGGAAGAAACATAGGGATCGCTTCCACGGACTGCAGTGCTGTGTGCGTATGAATACATGTTAATGCTGTATGCTGTGTGCTGTGGGTGTTAAACTAAGGATAATAATTTCTCGCCGCATGACCGATTAAGCCATTATCATGTCTGGGGAAGTCCAAGTGTGTGGAAATATCGATCCAATAAACATGATAATGATAAAATTGGATGATTTGCGCCCAATATTAATGGTCTCGCCAACCATTGTCTCGCTTATGAGTTTTACATATGGGCTCGTCTATGGCCCAATATTTTTGCAAGCTCATAGCTCGCCAATTAGTTTGGGCTTAATCGATCAATTTTAATATCCATACGTGGTCAACAAGAACGGCCTACTCATTCACGGCGGAACACTGCTAGATAACGGATGGTTAATTTATGTCACAGGTCTGCGTTACCCGCCAACATAAACCCACAAAAAAGTAGTGCAACGAATCCCCACGGGCCGGGGACTCGCTGTTTTTTCATTCTGGGTATAACAACGGTCGGACAGTAACGGAATAATGCAAATACTTGTCGGCGGACTTCTATTTACGCTTGGCATCAGAGTGCTGAGACTTGTGTTATGAAGTCTCGAGGAGGTCAAGGTCAGAAGAAATACCTTTTCAAACAATAATAAAACGAGCCGGTGCACTACTAGATCTGAATTTATAAAGAATCAACAGATTTAATAGTTAATGGTGGATCAAGAATTTGGTAGGTCCCAAAACACCTTACTAAATAAATCACAGTCAATAGTTAAGATTTACAGGTATAACTTATGTAAACAGAAGTCAATTAATTCAAAGAATGTGTTGCAGTTCAAACGATGATATGTCCTTCACAGCGACGACTTCAAATGACAGCGCAGAAGTTCATACAAAACTCCTCAGGTATTATTATTTCCCAGGAATCTTTCAGTCCTGAAGCGTAATCTTGTCAGCAGTTCAAGAGACGACAAGGGTAAATATTCCCTCGACATATAAATCCACAGGATCTCAGGTCCCAAGATAATCACACGATTTCTATATGTCCACAATTTGGAAACTCCGTTTTTGTTCCCCGCACTTTCGACTTCAAGACGACATAGAATTCCGCAAATCTGCTCACAGGGGATTATATACCTGGCACTTTACAGGGTCTGCTCCTCAAGGAAGAGTATAAACTAGAATCTTCTAGCTATATTTTATACTAGGGGATGCTGGCAGAGAGTCCTTCAGTGATAGTATTAACTACTCACAGATAAATTCCCTTTCTAACAATAATCATTACATCATTCTCATACATAAAAATAACCTACACTAGATGACCATCGGAATTCATCAACCCGAATACACACTTCTATATATAACTTTATGGGGGAATAATTCCCAGATTTGCCAATGTTTTGATCTTTAAAGCAATATAACAAGATTATAAGTTTAGCATCCTTGGGGATTCCCCACTTACCACAGTGGTGCACGTAGCACAACCACTCTGGGAATCCCCTTTCTCGTCTTTTATGTAAACAAACTACTTTTCCCGTGTGAGAAATCTTCTCAAATATAAAATGAGAAAATAGATATTTATCAAAATTGAGGGTAATATAACATTGGCTCGTGGTCCAATCTGGCTGGGGGCCTGGGGAGGAATATTGGTACTTATTGCACTCGCATTGAGCACATAGAGATTGTACCCGAGTGAATTCCAGCAGATAGCAATCTGTCCCACAGATTGCAATCGGTTAGCACAGTTGAAATATGTTCCCACAGATTGCAACTTTTGCCACAGATTGCAATCTTTCACACAGAAGATTACGTAATCGTTCCCACAGATTGCAATATGTTCCAACAGAATACGTAAGCCTTTCCAACAGATTGCAATCTGTTCCCACCGATGGCAATCTGCTCCACAGATTGCAATCTGACGCCACAGATTGCAATTGTTCCCACAGATTTGACCACAATCTGTTCCCACAGATTGCAATTCGTTCCCACAGATTGCAATTAATCTGTTCCCACAGATTTTACGTAATCTGTTCCCAACAGATTCCAATCTGTTCCACAAAGATTGCAATCTGCCACAGATTGCAATCTTCCCACAGATAAGTAATCTGTTCCCAAAGATGCATCTGTTACCCAGATACGTAATTCTGTTCCCACAGATGGCAATCTGTTCCCAACATAATTGCAATCTGGTGGCCACAGATGGCAAATATGTTTCCCACAGATGCAATCTGTACCACAGATTGCATATGTTCCCACAGATTCAAATCTGGTTCGCACAGTTGCAACCTGTGCGCACCAGATGACAATCTGTGGCCTCAGATTGCAATCTTGTGGCCTCAGATCTGCAATCTTTCCCACGAATTACGTAATCTGTCCCAAGATTGACAATCTGTTCCCACAGATTGCAATTCGTTCCCACAGATTGCAATTTGGCCACAGATTACATTCTGTGCCCACAGATTGCAATCTGTTCCAACAGATTAGTAATCGTGTTCCCACAGATGGCAATGATGTGGCCACAGATTGCTCAACTGATCTCACCAGTTTGACAATCTGTTCGCCCACAGTTTGCAATCTGTCCACAGATGCAATCTGTGGCCAAGATGCAAATTTGTTCCCTACAGATTGCAATTGTGGCCACAGATTGAAATCTGTTCGCACAGTTTGCCAATCTTTCCACAGATTGCAATCTGTTCCAACAGAGTGCAATCTGTTCCAACAGTTTGTCAATGTCTCCCACAGATGCAATTGTTCCCACCCAGATTGCAGATCTGTTCGCACAGTTTGCAATCTGTTCCCACAGTTGCAATCTGGCCCACAGAGCAACTGGGCCACAGATTGCAATCTGTTCCAAGAATTGCAATCTGTCCCTACAGATTACGTAATCTTTTCCCTAACGATTGCAATCTGTTCCCACGAATTACGTAATCTTTCCCACAGATTGCAATGGTTCCCAGATTCATCTGCTCCCCACAGATGGCAATTGTTCCCCACAGATGGTAATCGTTGCACAGTTTGCAATCGTCCCACAGATACGTAATCTGGTTCCCACAGATTGCAATTGTTCCCACAGAACGTAATCGGTTCACACAGAAGATTGCAACTGTTCCCACAGATTACGTAACTGCTTCCCACAGATTGCATTCTGTCACACAGATTGCAATCTGTTCCCAGATTGCAATATTCCACAGATTGCAATCTGTTCCCACAGATTGCAATATGTCCCACAGATTAGTAATCTGTTCCCACAGATTGCAATCTGTTCCACAGATTGCAATCTGGTTCCCACAGATGCACTCTGTGGCCACAGATTACCAATCTGTCCCACAGATGTGCAATCTGTGGCACAGATTGCAATCTTTGGAAACAGATGGAAAAACTGGCGAAAAGATGGAAATCGGTGGCCACAGATTGCAATCTATGGGAACAAATTGCAATCTGTGGCCACAGATTGCGATCTGGGTGGGAACAGATTAAAATCGTGGCCAAAGATTGCAATCTGGGCCACAGATGTCAATTCTGTGGGACCAGATTGCAAACTGTGGCCACAGATTTGCAATCTTGTGGGAACAGAAAACGTAATATGTGGGAACAGATGCAATCTGTGTGGAAATCAGATTGTAACTGTGGGACCACAGTGCCATCTGTGCGAACAGATTGCAATGTGTGGGAACCAGATTGCAATCTGTGGGCCACAGATTGCATATTGTGGAACAGATTGCAATTGTTCCCACAGCAGATTACGTATCTGTGGGAACAGATTGCAATCTTGGGCCACAGAACATAATCTGTGGGAACAGATGGCAATCTGTGGGGAACAGATTGCATCTGAGGCCACAGATTGCAAACGGTGCTAACAGATTGCGTAATCTGTGGGAAACAGATTGCATCTGTGGGAACATAATGCAAACTGTGGGAACAGATGGCAATCTGTGGGAACAATTGCAATCTGTGGCAAAATTGTAATCTGTGGAACAGATGACGTAATCCTGTGGGAACAGATTGCAATCAGTGCGAACAGATGCAAACTGTGCAACCGATATTGCAATCTGTGACAACAGATTGCAATCTGTTGCACCAGATTGAATCTGTGGCCAAACAGATTGCAAATCGGTGGGAACAGATTACTAATCTGTGGGAACAGATTGCAATCTGTGCCACAGATTACGTTAATCTGTGGGGAAAGATTGCAATCTGTGGTTAACAGATTGCAAACTGTGCGAACAGAGTGCAATGTGGGGACACAGATTGCAATCTGTGGAACAGACGAATCTGTGGAACAAATTGCAAACTGGCGAAACAGATTGCAATCTGTTTCTGGGAAAAGATTGCAATCTGGGAAACAGTTGCAATCTGTGGGACAGATTGCAATCTGTGGGAACAGATTGCACAATCTGTGGAACAGTACGTAATCTGTGAAACAGATTGCAATCTGTGGAACAGATTACGTAATCGTGGAACAGATTGCAATTGTCGGAACCAGATGCCAATCTGTGGGAACAGATTAGATAATCTGTGGGAACAGATTAATTGCAATCTGTGGGAACAGATTACGTAATTGTTGGAACGATTGCAATCTGTGGGAAAACAGATTGCAATCTGTGGGAACAGATTGCAAACTGTGGCTTAACAGATTGCCATCTGGGGACCAGATTGCAATCTGTGGGAACAGATTGCAATTGTGGGGACACAGATTACGTAATCTGTGGAAACAGATTGCAAACTCTGTGGGGAACAGATGGCAATCGTGGGAACAGATTGCAATCTGTGGGACAGATTGCGTATCCGTGGGAACAGATTGCCAATTCGTGGGAAAAGAACACGTAATCTGTGGGACAGATTCGCATATGTGGCCACAGTTACGTATCGGGGGAAAACAGATTGCAATTCGTTGGAACAGATGCAAACTTTGGGAACCAGATTCCGTAATTGTGGGAACAAGATTGCAATCTGTGGGAACCGATTTGCAAAATTTGCGAACAGATTGAAACTTGGGAACCGATCTCCAAAACCGAATTTAAACTATGTCCCATAGGGGCTTCGTAGTAGACCCCATTTTCAGCATCGCTGTCACCCAATTAAAGACCCCCATATATTTGGAACATGTCCCCAAAAAAATCCCATATTTTTTGAATTTCCCAACGTCACCCAAAGACCCTTTTTATTGGAAAAAATGGGGTTGGGCGAAAGACACCCCCACACCCCCCATTTTTTTTTTTTTTGGAAAAATTTGGCACCCCCAAAAAACCCTATTGTGGTGCCATTTTGGCTGTCTTCTCACCCAGTTTGACCCCTATTTTTTCATATGTCACCCGATATGTTTCGGGCTTCGGAAAACGCCAGCATTTATACCCATAGGCCCCCCAATTTAAATTTTTTTTTATTATGGTCAAACTATATATACTTACGTCGGCTTCAGTCACGTGAGCAAAGATCATGAAACTTTATAATATAAATGCGATAGCACACAAAGATATTCAAAATTAAAAATATGGAGGCCTTTAAAAAAACATATCAGAGGGGCCTATCAATGTTTTGATAAAGAAAGTGGCTAACTACAGTGGCAAACTAAAGTTTATAGCAGAGAAATGAAATAAACATTTCAAACATTGTTCAGTTCGATAAGCAACTAACAAATGAAGTTATAGGCTTTACGAAAATTTTTGTTCGAAAAATGACTTCTAAATTGACAATTCAGAATAATCATGTGAATAAAAGCAACTGTCCATAAAGCACAAAATGTTAAAAAAATAAAGGTGTGTTGGAAAGTTTGAAAACACATTCTCTAAAATCGGAAACAGGGGTCATTCACGGTCATCTCAAAGAAGGTTAAATGGAGGTAAAGTTTGGGTATGGACATGAAACTTGGAGGGGGGGCGAGTGTTGATGCCGAAAATTGAAGGGTCACGACAAGGTCATTAGGGCCATTCAGGTCAAAGGATGAGCGTCATCAAAGGGGTACACATTGGTGTACTCCAGACAAAACTTGGTGGGTGCGGGTTAAGTTTGATGCCGACACAATTGTAAAGGTGGAAGCCAAGTCAACAGGGGTCATTCAAGGTTCAAAATGAGGTCCAAAATGGGGGGTTAAACTTTGGTGTATGGATGAAAATTGGAGGGTAGGGTGATTGAGCAACATATTTAAAGTCACGACAGCATCAGGGGTCGTTCAAGGTCAAAAGAACCGCAAAACCTAGAGGGTTTCATTCAAGCCATGTGATCGCGAAACCCAGGACAATCGCAAACCCCGGTGGACCCACCTGTATAAGCAATATTATGGATAACATTGAATACATATTCACTCAA
Organism: Ophioderma brevispina; assembly: GCA_023653785.1. Taxonomy (NCBI): domain Eukaryota; kingdom Metazoa; phylum Echinodermata; class Ophiuroidea; order Amphilepidida; family Ophiodermatidae; genus Ophioderma; species Ophioderma brevispina. The sequence continues at coordinate 21,348 of JAMKCH010021856.1, read as the reverse complement.
CACAAATACCACCTAATTTAGAGAAAGAAAATTTTTTAATTTTAAACAACATTGGCAGATATATAAAAACACACAAAAAGCACCCAATTTCCAAAATGGTCCTTTGTCTCTTGAAGGTTTAAATATCCATGGTGGGGCAAAGAATTACAGACATCTTTAAAAAAAAATTACTGTACATGTACATGTAGGCCAACTCCCAACACCTTGGCATTCATTGCAATGTTGTTATCGGTACACTTGCGATTTCATCAATCTACCCTGTAATGATTTCAAGTTGCACCTTCCAATTTCTTGCTGAAAACAAATTTAAGTTTTTGTACAATATTAAGCTGATTTTTGTATGGCCTGCTTAGCAGGGAGACACATAGGGATCGCTTTTCCACTGACTGTATGCTGTGTGCTGTATGCTAAATGTATAATGCTGTATGCTGTGTGCTGTGGGTGTAAACTAAGGCTAATAATTTCTCGCATGCATTGACCGATTAAGTTCATTATCATGTTTTGGGAAGTCCAAGTGTGTGGAAATATCGGATCCAAAACATGATAATGATAAAATTGGATGATTTGCGCCAAATATTAATTGGTCTCGCCAACCATTGTCTCGCTATGAGTTTTTAAATATTGGGCTCGTCTCGCCCAATATTTTTGCAACTCATAGCTCGACCAATTAATTTTGGCTTAATCGATCCAATTTTATATCATACTTGGTCAAAAGAACGGCCCCTACTCATTTACGGAACACTGCTTACGGATCACGGATGGTTAATTTTATGTCACAGTCTGCGTTACCCGCCAACCAATAAACCCACAAAACAGTATGTGCAACTAATCCCCACGGGCGGTGACCTCGCTTGTTTTTTTCATTTCTAGGTATAACAAAAAGGTCGGACTTATTACCGGAATAATGCAAATACTTGTCGGCGGACTTCTATTTACGCTTGGCATCAGAGGGCTGAGGCTTAGATCTTGGTACCGATCTGGCTGGGGTGCCTGGGGAGGAATATGGGTACTTGTTGCACTCGCATTGAGCCCATAGAGATTGTACACGATTTGCATTCCAATGCATTCCAATAAAGCACTCCATTTACAGGGAGATTTGCTAAAGAAGGTTGATCTTATATTTAGTTACCATTTTTATCACCCAAAACATATAAACAAATATTGTTCGTTGATGGCGCTATTATGGATTTGTTGGGGTCAAATTGTGGACTTACGCACTTCTTGCACTCACATTGGTGACCACCCAAAATTAGACCCCCTGAAAAATACCTTTGCAAACTATGTATACGATCGTAATTATACTCGATTCATCTGATATGTGACCCCGTACCATTCTTGCGGAGGTGAAAAATTCAATGAGGCGCAGGGACTTCTGTTAATCATGTTATTGTGAGGAATGTTAAGGCCTGAAATGCACTATTGTTCGTTTCCATACATGAATGAAATCGTATTTAGTGGCAGGTGAATGAGTTATATGACCGGAGTGTCCTCCAAGATAATCCGGTGTGGCACGTGCATTTGAATTCTTTCATTTCCCTCTCCGACTTAATTGAATAGGTCCAAAACTCCAGGGGGACGAACGTATCAACGCGAATCGACTAAAGCGAAGACTTTATTTTATTTAAACTTTCTTTAGGCAGGGTAGCCCCTTCAGTGACAAAGCACTGATTTCCAAGGAGGCCCTGCATATACACACATTGTACATTGCATACATACATGTATAAACATTAATATAAAAACAATAACAGGTATATAATAAATACAGAATAAAATACACAATGAGTATAAATGAAACTACAGAGATATCTACAGCAGTACAAAATAAGCTTATGTGGTTTTACAAATGTAGATGTTTTAAGTCTGAGATAAACTCATTGTATTAATAATTACCAAAGCGATAACGGGAAGGAAGACTGTTTCAATAGTTTGGTTGCTCTCATATGGAAATACGATTTTCCTGCATTTAGATTCCAAGGTGGTTCATACAAGAGGTTTGTTGTTTTGGACTTCTGGTACCCTTAAATGACCTGAGTGCATAAAAGTGAACTGGAAGAAAGGTAAACTGGGGCAAGACCTTTGAAGCATTTAAACTAAGCATTAGCATATGTTATATACCGATCATTAAAGTTTGTTCCACTGTAGTGTACACATCATATCTTTAACAGGAGTCTAATTCAGATGATAGAATTTAATAAACGAGCTAATCTAGTTTTGAAAATTTTGAAGTGAATTCATAAGATCATTATACAGTTAGACCCGACAGGGCTGCAATAGTCAAAATGTGGCCTGACAATTGAATTTGCAAGCATAACCAGAGTGCTTTTGAATATAATATTTCATCTCTAATAACACCACAACGCTTAGAAATACATGCAGAAATATTATTGATATGATCAGACCAGGACATCAAGGATCAAAAATTACAACAAGATATTTAACTGTCAACCCTTTCATAGAATCCATTATTCAGTGCAGAGAAATAACAACATTTTGAAATTTATTGAGATATGACTTACCAAAGACCATAAACTTGGTTTTTGGCATTCAAGTGAGTTTGTTTATCATCAACCATTTAGAATTTTTGATTAAATTGACTGCAGTTTCAATTCAAGAGTGGTGTGGGGTTGTCCGGAAGTACAAGAAGTGTTGTATCATCCGCATACATAGTACATTTACCGTTAACACTATTTGAAAGATTATGACAAAAATAATAAATAAAGCGGAACTTCAAGTATAGAGCCTTGTGGAATTCAAATGTGATATGTTTGAAGTCAGCAAGGGGAGGAAATTAATGTTGACTGGTCCTTAATTCTGTCACTGAGTATAGGATCGAAACCACTTAAGTGCAGAACCAGTAATACCAATTTGTGAAAAGTTTATCACTGAAAGAAATGGTTTAACACAGTCAAAAGCCTTCTTAGTCAAGGAAATTGCTCCTGTGCAGACCCTTCAATCCATCTTTTTTCAAAATAAAATCTTGTGAGCATCAAGCAAAGTAGTGGCTGTTGAATTATGGCAACTTAAAGCCTGATTGGTTATAAGAAAGAAGTCCATTGGAAACAAGGTACGAATACAATTGATAGTGAAACAGCTCTTTCGATGATTTTAGAAATAAGTGGCAGAACGGAAATAGGTCGATAGTTTCCCACATCTGACTTTGTCCACCAGTCGTAAAATATCGGGGTAACTTTGGCTTTTTTCCATCCATTCTTGCTGCTGCCGGAACAACTGATGTCTAAGAGAATGTTTAATAAAAGCAAGAGAATTACTATTAAGGACAGCCAGCTTAAGAAGTTTTACGCTGAAACCATCAAATCCTGGGGATTTAGTATTAGACATATCACATATTTGCTTAAAAAACAAACCTGGAGAAATTACAAACACTGAAAATAGAATCACAAGTAGAATTGAATTATTGTAGTTGATGTGCTATTTGCCTTATGCCCGGCAAAAAAAAATTTCATGTAAACTGATCTGCAAGAGAAGAACCAATAGAAGTGATAGTTTTAAAGGCCTAGCAGTATCTTTGCTGAGATGGAAACCCATCATCATTCCTTAACGAAGTGGAAGTAGATATGATTTTTTTGTTATGTAGCGCTTTTTGAGAGTAGACCATGATTTTTTGTTGGAGTTATTTACATTATCAGCAATAGAAGCAGAATAGAATCTCTTTTTGAGAAAGGACCATTTGTTGGCGTTTATTGCGATAAAATTTAGCAATATGCCAATCAATGGGCATATTAATTTATTCGCCCACTCGCGAAAATAGTCACGGTCTTTTGTCAAACATCAAGAATTCAACTATTGATCCATTCTGGTTTGAACCTTTCACAACGTTTTTTTCTCTGACTTTTGGATGTGCATCACATGCTTACAAAACAACTCTTTCCAAATATTCCAAGCAATCCTCAACATCATTATGAAAGTTTTAATGAACTTGGGATTCCCCAGTTAATATTTCTAATGTATTACAAAGTCACTTTTCATTACAATTATTATCTGATCTTGTCTTTGTAATTCTATGAGGTGGCTTGATATCCTGGTACATAATACAATTTTGGCTTTATTTTAAATTTTCGTGCTCCCAGGCGCTGGGGGATTAATTATTTCCTTCACTAATTAAACAATATTATCTTAACCACGAAAAGCTGTGTCCCCACATGAAAAGAATGCACATTATTTAGAAAATGAATAAAATGTCAACTCAATTTATTTCCAAATATCCGTGACAATGGATATACACATAACTCAACATGCTCAAGCGAACAATGGAGCTTATGATATTCAATAATCGGGCCGGAACACACTTCACATTCTTTTAGATAGGGTTATATTGTTAATGTGTACGCAGTTGAATAGACTTCGAATGTTATGCCCTTCCGCATTGGCAAGTTCTTTCCGCGTTCGCGATTTAAAAGAAATCTTGAGATCTACGGTGTTTTCAATTAACTGTGCCCAGTGCTTATTAATTTTTTTTCGAAAAAACATGTAAAGGACCCAAATTCATGAAAGAAAAGCCTGGCAAGGACTGCCTAATTTGTGCATAACCGAGATCAGCCAAGTGATTGTCTTTAAAACCCTTTAGTTCTATTCAATTTACCAAGAGAGGCAATGCTATTCAGCGACCTACATTTTTAAAAATCATGAGCGAGGTGAGTATGTTGCAGTTTAAGGTATGAAAAGATACTAGAGCTCAATACGGGCGAAGTCACAACACTGATATAGCTCTTAAAAAAAATCTTTTCAACAGGTAGGCAGTTAACAATGGACCCCCTTGCATACTCTGTTGAGAAGAGATCTGGAGTGTTTTTAGATTGATTGTTGAATATCATGAGCTCTATTGTTGGCCTGAGTACGTGTACATATTGGTCACTGACAGTTCGGGAAGTAAATTGAGTTGACATTTTATTCATTTTGCTAAATAATGTGCACTTGTTTCATTTGTGGGATACAGCTTTTCCTGGTTACATAATATTTTTAAATTTTTAGTGAAGGAAGTAAAGTGATCCCGCGCTGGAGCACGAAAAGGTCGTTAAACCACGAACGTATTCCATCGGTCGATTATATGTGCATGCAATTTACGAACAACAGAAATACGAGAATGGTCACTGAGACATTAGACACTGAACACCTGATGTAGAAATTGTTTTTGGCCGAGACACAAAAGCAAGATCAATAATTGTTTTCTTTTTCAGTAATGCGTGTATAGTCATTTATCAGTTGAGTGAGCTGTAAATGGTTAGAAATTGTAGAATACCTTATAGATGAGCGCCAAGATTTACAAATATCAAGATTTTAAAGTCACCTACAATACTAAATCATCATCAATAGAAGCACAATTTGAAACATACAATTTTTTTCCTCTTTTCAATTTTTGTCAACAAGTCAGCCTGGCGCATCAGGGGGACACGGAGATAGGCCTAATTAATGTGTTTTTTAGTGTTGGGTGGGCGATAATTTCAATTTCACAAAGCTCAACATCATTAATGAGAAAGATCACTAATTCACTGAAATTAATAATCCTGATATACAAGCAATGCACCAGATTTGGTATTCTATCTATTCTACATAAATAATAATCATCAATTTTGTAGTTCACTGTCATCAATACATGGTGGCCATGTTTCTGTTAAACGCGAACATCAATGTTGTTGCTGGGAAAGAAAAGAAAGATATTTAAATAATCAACTTTGTTTCTTCAACTACGAATATTGAGGCGTGTGTGATCTTTTAGCCTTACCAAGAAAACAGTTAAGACAATAAAAATGGCATACAGAAAGGGAGCTCATGAGGCATGTTATATAGGAAAAGGAACATTACACCAGTACTTTTAGCATTATCAATCGTTACACAATTATACATGAAAAGGAAATAAAGGAAACACTGAATGCATGAAACTGTATGCTGTGGTGGTTTCAGTTTACAAGTACAGATACCCATACCAGGTATATCATTAGAAGGCCTTTTTCAAACTGAAAAAGATGAATGAGATGAACTTTGCCAAGAGATTAAGATATTCAATTTACATGTGAACTCATGGCATATATGATTGCAATATACATATCCAAGTATTATTGAACATATGGGAATTGACATTTCATCTCCATGAATTAAGGAATTTAATTTGTTTGCATATTAAGAGATGGGGTACCATTTACGAACATTATTAAAGCATTATCAACATAATCAATATCATACACACTTTTTGTAGGAGGACCTAAATTTGTAGTGTACACATTGACAGAGTCTGTAATGTCATTTCACTGTGGTTTCTTTGAAGATGAAATCCAATGTGAAATCCATGAATTGCTGTTGTAATAAAGTTCCTTGCGAGAATTGATGTTCCAGTTTTGTTTAGAGAAGGCCATCAGGTGCGGCGGGTGGAAAGTTTTTATACTATCATAATAATGAATGTCAACTTGCTACGGTCACACATGTCCTTCATTCGGGTATTATATCATGAATCCATGCATTATGTCCAGCGTTGTTCTGTGGGGGTCAGAAGGAGTGAGGAGATAAAGCTCTGGGAGTTGCAGGTTTTCATTCAGTGCTTGTAATCACATGATTTACAAGGGTCTCCAAGTAGAGTTAAACCTCACTGGTCAAGCGTATGATCATGTTGTTATTTCCTAGATGTAGTATAAACTGCGGTGGGTTGTTCTTCTTTGATAAAAGCTGGGGCTAACTTTATCCAGAGTTCAAGCTTTGTTCCTGGGATACCCTAATTCAACACCTTGACCTGTTAGATAGGCGTCGACCACAAGGTGTTTGGGAATTGAAATCTCCTAAGAAATGTTATCGATTTAGTATTTTGACGGTTTGGGGGCATCAGAGGTGAGGAAAAGTTGGTTGTAGCTTGTCCTTGGCTTGGGGATGGGTCTGACTTTGGTCGTGGTTTTGGAATTGGTCTAGACTGGGAAGTCCGTGAACAGGGTTTGGGGGATATATCAGAATCTGTAGGTAAAATCCTCTACATTAAGCACACTGAATGTGTTGCTCCCGGTAGGAATTGTAGCACAAAAAGTTCATCAACAGCTGATACAGGGGGGGCTGTGTCTGAGCGCAGATGGTGGTGGTGGCTCTATACAAGCAATGGTAGGGATTGTGGGGGAAAAGTTTTCAACAGTTGATGCAGACGATGCTAGAAGTAGATGCGTTGGCTCCGTTGAGTGAATGTCATTTGCAGTCTGAGTTGAGGTAGAACAGTTAGGGTAGAACAGGTTGGAAACGACCCAGGGTGGAAGTTAGTCTGACACCGGTATCACATAGAGTAGGTACAGGCAGCGAGGTAGTTTGTGTTCAACTGGAAATTAATGTAGGGTGTCTCTGTCAGGCTTTGTGGATGGATGAATGGTCGAAATGATGAAGGTGAAGAAGTACAGTTCATCATCACTGTCCTTGCATAGATGATTCACAATTTTCAGGGAACTGTCTCATGCAGAGTGCTCAATGCTAGTAGAGGAGGAGCAAAATATCAGTAAGGAAGGTCCTTATTAAGGAATTCGTTACATCCCACGACAGAAAAATGTTGACACATTTGGTGTTAGTATGGACCCTTCATCAATGCTAGGTGGTAGTACTCTCAAATTGTGGTATCACTTTTCAATAGGGGGCATTTAACGTTTACACAGGGGTCAAATTTTTAAAATGCTCAATCATGTTGAAAGGTATGATTATTGTTTGTCCGTCTAGTCATAGGGATTCCAAAAAAGTATAGTTTGTACCACCTACGACCATTGGTTGTGGATGTGATAGGGTAAAAATGACAAAAATGGTAAAAAAGGTCAATCTCAATGTACAGAAAAAAAAAAAACAAAAAAAAAAAAATAAATAAACGGGCAACATCAAAGTTTACTCTGAGTATATTCTAAATTATTTGCCTGAGGTAAGAGGAATCCTAAAATGTATAGTTTTTGTTATTTTATTCTGGTTTTGTTATGTTAAATGTTAACTTAGGGAGATAAGGGTCTAAGAAGGTCAACACCAATTGGGAAGTTATGTTGCCATATGACCTATTTTGTCCCATAACATGGTAACTATGCATTGCAGATGGTACAAACTATTCCTTATTTTGACACATTAAGCTAGATGAACACCTTTCAGTTTTACCAAAATTGGAGCAACTTCTGATTTTGACCCCTGTACAAATAGAAATTGACCTTTTTACCATTTTAGCCATTTTTACCCTATAACTCCCAAACCAATGGTCATAGATGGTACAAACTATACATTTTTGGAATCCTTATGACTAGACGGACAATATGGCATTCATTTCAACATGACTGGAGCATTTTAAAAAATTGACCCCCTGTGTAAACTTAAATTGACCCTTTTGAAAAAGTGATACCACAATTTGAGAGTACTACCTACCAAGCATTGATGTAGAGGGTCCATAATAACTACCAAAGGTGTCAAACCTTTTCTGTAGTGAGGGGTAAACGATGATGTTTGACCTGGGTCCCAGCTCCTCCTCTATAGAAAGCATGAAAAGGTAGGTGATTACGCATAATTTGATATACATTTCAGGTGCCAGTCTCAATTTATTACAGAGTTATTAAGCTAAATATCTATTTGGGTGTAGGTACGACTTTGAGGGCAGGTGTGGTCCAGTGGATTGAGCATTCGCCCCGCACTCCAAAGATCGTGGTTCCAGTCCCACTGCGGCCAACGTGTTGCGATCCTTGAGTAGACCACTTCACACCAACCTCACCTCAATTACTCCTCTCCACCCAAGTGTATAAATGGGTACCAGCATTATTCAGTGCTGGAAAAGTAACAGACTCGCTGTGCGGGAGGAGTGGCGAACCCCCCACAGCAAAAATATTACGGAGGAGTCTGGCCCAAACGCTAAGGAAAGACAGATGGGCACTCCTCGCATGAGCTTGCTCGGGACGACAATTTACTTACGACTTTGTTGCACTCAAAATTGAATTTCTGTTGAGTGCAACAAAGTCGTAACTGGTAGATACGTCTTTATTTCATGTAAAGAGATGGTTTTTAAAAAGGTGTATAAGTAAAAAATCTCCCAGAATTTTGTCAAAGTGCATTTTAATTGTTTACCAAATATATGTTAATTTTTGCACAAAACTCCTTAAAACATTTCAAGAAAAGTAATTACGATCTTTTCCCACTCAATATTACGCTCAGTATTTAATTAATTTACAAAAGTAAATAAATACGCATAATTTAAAACGTATTTCAAGTATAAGGCTCAATTCATTGCAGATTTATTAGGATAATTAGGCCTAATTAGGTGTAGATACGAATTTGTTGCACTCAAAATTGAATTTCTGTTGAGTGCAACAAAGTCGTAACTGGTAGATACGACTCTGTTGCAGGACACAGGAAATCATGTGTCATTTCAATTAGCTAATTACTTCTTAATTAGTCGACCTAAGTGGGAAATAAAGTATTTATAATATATTTAAACAATAAATTTTCATCGTGTGTAAGAATTATTTTCATTCAAAAAGTCACAAAAGAATGAAACACAAAAATACTTATTCTGTAAAATCATGAAAATGTAGATATGACTCTGTTACACGCACGTGACGGTATAACCCTGCATTTACTGGCATCACGGAATTGAATTCTCATACGCTATAACATGGGCCTGATTTTCATCGATTTGAACTACAGACGTGTGCAGGGAATGTGGACAATAGCAAGGTCGTTTGCCTATTGTATTTGTGAAAGCCCATGTAAAATGACCCTGTCCAACAATTTTCGCTGTGAACAATAGTACTTGGGTGACTTGCCGACTAACTGTACTTGGAGATTTTTGTGCTGTTCTGATGCTTTTTCATTTCTGAAGGATGACTTGTGGTTGTTGAATCTAGTCTTGAAAGGTGGTTCCGTCAGTCCGATGTAAAGTTTGGAGGAGTCCTCGTTGGCTACTTTGACTTCGGCACTGTAGATGATGTTAGGCTTCAAACAGTTTCCTTTTAGTGGGCACACGTCCTTGTTGCGGCAGTTACATCCCTGTTGTGTAGATTGATTATCCTTTGCGGCGATTATCTTGTTGTGGGTTTTGATGATGCTGTTGACGTTGGGCATACAGTTGTAGCTAATCTTGACGGCGTTCTGGTTGAATATCTTGTTGAGTTTGGATCCGGCTGGGAAATGTTTGTCGATGAGCTTGAGGAATGCTCGTCCGATGTTAGTGGAGACATTCTTGCTGAAAGGCGGGTTGAACCAGGTGATGTCACATTTACGTTTGCGGGTCGTCCTGCTGTGCGGTTCCGTGTATGTGAGCTCCTCGTTGTTTCCGCTGGCCTTCGGAGCGTCGTTGTAAAATCCTGATGCGTTGTCAAAGGTATCTTTGTCGTATGATCCGGCACCGCATTAGTCTTGTTCAAGACGCTAGGCTATGTCCCCTTTCAGAGGTACATCCCCCGTATATAATCATTGGCGTTGACCCCGCCCCCCCCACGGCCTTAGCTTAGCCCATGCAAACTCTTACACATGGGATATAAAAAAAATGGGCCTTAGCCCGGCGCCCATGCAACCCCCACCCCAACACACATACCCCAGCCTCCCCAGGGCCTTGGACCGACGGCCATGCAAAACCGTAAATGGTAAGGATCACACTCGCTTTGTCAAAAATAGATCACCAAACTTCGCCGAGCCCCCGACATGGACGGGCAACTTTCAACATTCTTCTCACTAGATGAGCTTACCTCTGCTACCAGCCAACTAAAGAGTGGCAATGGCCCAGGGGCCTGATAACATACCAGCGAAGTTCCTGATGCAATGTGGCCCATGATGTCTAGAATGGCTCCAGGAGTTCTACACATGTTGCCTTACCAACCAGTCCTTACCCAAGATCTGGAGAAGGGCTCCCCAAACCAAACAAGGCTGCGACAATTGTATAGAATAGGGTGAATCACTTCAGGTGTAATCGGTAGTATAATGATAAGCCGATCACAATAGGATTTGACTCCGCGTCCAAGTAAAAATTAGGACTGAGCACAAAAAAGTAATGTTTGTCGTACATTTGCAAACTTTTCATGAAATAAAACCATGATGCATAGGCCTATCGTATATTTTGAGTTAAAAATTCACTTACATTCAGTCATCATCGTCTGCTTCCGATTCACTGTCACTGTCCTCCGTCAGTTTGATTAGGATTTGATTTATGTCAATATCAACAATATTCTCCTTGCTCCAGTCGGAGTCTTCTATCCCAATAACATGTTTTATTGCATTTTTCTTTTTCAAAGAAATGTTTCAGTTTGACGAGAACATCACGGACATCATCGCTATATGCTTTGGGTGCCATGGCTATATTTTGTAGAAGTGAAACTGGTGTTCACAGGGCTTTAACTTTACTATGTATTGCAATAATAAAATTCTTTGCGTTCTTCATGCTTTCTTTCAATTGATATTCAATAGGATTCCTGTGGCCAAATGTGAATTTAACTTTTGTTGTACGTATACTACGTGTACATGTCTACCTAAATTTATTTGGTGTACATTTGGACATTCAAATGCACCTGCATAACGCAAGGAAAATATTGATGGCCTGCCCTTCTTAAATCCCACACTGGCCTGGCAGTCAGTGGCGTAACGGGCCTGCCCGCTCTGAGGGGGCAAAATTTCCCAGTCTTGGGAAATTTTCCCTCTCAGGGGGGTCAAAAGGCCATTTTTTCCCGGTCACAGGGCTAAAAACGGCTGATTTAGCATGATTTTTGTCAATTTTTCCCGGCCAAAGTCGTGGGGGGGGGGGGGGGGGGGGGGGGGGGGCCAACCTGCCCCCCGCCTGTTACGCCACTGGTGGGAGTGATCATTATGCTACTCTCATTTAATCCTCTAAGACGATTTTAAAAATCAATGATTTGTTGTGAAGCTTTATTATTGCCCCTCATACATCAGAGCTTATACCTCCATGCAACTGTTATGGGGGACATATGAGGTTGGATCGACTATAGACACGAACAAACTTCTTCGCAACAAATACAAATGAAGAGCGCCGCACATTACTGAATGGTGACGTCATATTTTTGATACAGCTTGGGAAGATTTCAGAAATTCTGCATTGTGTGTTCGTGACGTTCGAGAGACTTCTCAGACCTCAGGTGGTCAGACATATACCGTAAAACCTCGATCATAAGCACTTGTGGAAGCTGGCCGAATTCTCGATGAGGCCGATAATTATAATAGCGCCCTCTTGCAATAATAAAAGTCCAAATTCACTTGTTAAAAAGCCCAAGGACGACACTAAATGTGTTGGTCGCTATAGGGCGCTTTCACGGAAGGTCAAAGATTAACTTAGCAAGACTTATCCTACAGCACAACCATAGCAAATGAATCACTTGCCGAAATATCTGAAATATTCAGGTGAACCAGGTGCATGTATTGTAATCTTCGCATGCCTGGATTATCTGAAGCTATCTGAGAGCCAACAAAAGCCATTCAATATAATTTTCCTTCCGTGAAAGGGCCCCGATAAACATGGCGGTAGAAGGAGATGGAGAGTGAACGCATAATGAGAGTCAAATAGGTATAAAGCGGATTATCCCATTGTTGAAATCAGTAGGTAGAACTTGTGAGAGTATGCCTTTGATTTAACGTAGGGTATCTGACTTTACTGGACAGGACCGATCACTGCCTCATCATTCGTCATACAATTTAACCTCTGGTGATCTGTAACAGGAATATTTGTAAAACAACGATATTTCCATCCCATCCTTATAACGGAGCGGCCGAGCTTTGAAAAGTGCTCTAGTTTTCGAGTTACCCCTCCCCTCGGTACAACAAAACACAACCACCTTTATTTGAAGGATAAATATGTGAGATTTAAGAAAATAATGGTTGTGGTTGAAATATTGGTGGCAGGGATGATTTCTAGGCAGAAAAATGCATTTGGGGCTGCAATTAAGCGAAATTATTATTATTTTATTTTATTTAAAGTAAAAATATTACAATCTTATTTTTAGGATATCCTTTTTGTTATTGATATAGGTTTATTCATTGCATGAAGGGTTCAGGTAATACTCATTGTGGTGACATGTGATAAAAAGGATGTTTTTTTAGGAAAAAAGGTGATTTGGGGGCTAAAATTCTAGACCTTTTATATATTGTATAAAACAGAAATCTATATAAATGTCAGATATTGATAGTATTGCATCATGATTAAATTTTTTTCTAAGAAATTAATAAATCTTGATTTTCTTAAGGTTTTAGCTCAAACACGTGATTTTTTGACCCAAAGACATCCCTGCCACCAAAGTTTTGGACCACAACCATCATTTTTAAAAATTATTTATTACTATCTTTCGAATAGAACTGGTTGCGTTTTGTTGTACCGAGGGGAGGGGTTGTCGACAATTTTGCAGTCCAAACCGCTCCACTATTAGTAAAATATCGCTTTTATCGCATTTGTCTAATTGTAACGTCTATAGCAATTCAAATATCAATATTGGATATTATATTTTCATTTTATTTTACAAGCATATTTAACACATTAAATTAAAACAACATATGCTATTGTTTCATTGCATTTTCTTTATATTTGCGAGGAATGGGGGGCATTGGCGTAGCCCAGGTGGGGCAAGGGGGGGACAGAGTTCCACCCTCTGAAAAAAAATCTTGAGGGGCATCTGGAATAAACAACTGATATTCATGTTAAATCAGCAGCTTTTCGGATTCTTTTGCCCTGCGACCGGGAAATTATTGCTGGTGATCGGGAAATTTAAATTCGGCAGCACCTACGTGAAAAATTGCCCCCTCGGAATAACCTTTGCTGGCTACGCGCCTGGGGGGCGGGGGGGGCCTTTATTATACAAATACGAAAGATAATCGTTGGTCTGAAGTGTTGAATACATATCTTTATTGGGCGAAGTTGAGCCATTTGAGAAATGACAAGAGATATATTACAGGAAGTAATTCGGAAAAGCGTTACTCTTTGTTCTTGAAAAGCAAATGCTTAACCCTATCAAGACATTCAAAGTATTATCGTGCATAGCTCGCCAAAGCTGAATCAAACATTGAACAATGGGCGAGTTCATAATCTGATTGTATTAAACAGCAATTTTAACACGACTGAATAGATCATGCTTTTGTTTGAAGACTCGTGCTGGATGTTAAAACCCAGTTGAAGATTATCACGCTCATCTATTCACCACTGTATTGATTATACCAACGCGGTGCAATAAATATCTGTAGATTGGACTTGTTCAATCTGCATGCTCCAAACACCCGAAGCTGGAGTAGGCCTAATCAACCAATGACATGGTTTTGACGGGCATATTTGTACTGGACTCAATAAAGGTTATTTTTCAGCAGATGGCAGAACGTAATATTGTAATAAACTCGTCCAAAAATTGTATAAGGGGATGGCCCGATTTAAGTTCTCATCTTGATAGAATGGCCTCCACCCCAATACCCCATCTGCAAAGGTTCGCGCCGAAATTTCAATCTATTAGAATCTGATAGAAGCGGCAAAGAGCCGACCAGGTAACCTCGCGCTTTATTCATATTTTTAAGTATTGCAAAAAACGGCCTTCTGCCGGCTCGAGTTGCGTGGCGTTTGTGTATAGGCGCTCGTCGTATAATCTAAAGGTCGTGGGTTCGATTCTCACTTCTTACATAAATTTTCAATCTATTATTTTAGATTATGAAACTTTAGAAACGGCTGAACTGCGATTTGCGCGATTAAGTATTGGGTTACCTAGACGGTCCCTAGCCGCTTGTGTTTTGATGTTATAGCTGAAACGTGATTTTTAAAACTCCATGGACTACTGTGTGGTCGACCAAAATGGGGTACATTTTTGCTCATAATTTCAAACCAAACATCCTTTAGCCCTAAGATTTCACATGTTAAATGAGAAAAATAGTAGCTTTCTTCAGATAGACCTACAATATTTTGACCACTTCCGGTAATATCTGGAGTTCTGGGACAATGCCATTAGCGATCGGGCCATGGACCTTTAAGACGTCAATGTCATCAAATTCTTTTTGTGATGCATTCGGACCTAAGATACGACAGGAAAATCGTGATTTGTGGGGTTTAATAATAATACATACAGTCGGTCGGAGATTTTTTTTTCAAAATATTTTACGGTCGGCATGTTTTTGAAGGGTCGGTCGGTCGTTTTCCTTCCCCCAGTCTGGCGGCGCCACTGTGTCGGTCAAGTTACAGGAAAGAAACAAACGTTTATTTTTGTTAGGCCTAATTTTTCTAGAATTAGTAGCTCTTAAACCCATTTTACAGAGATGTTGAGCAATCGCACCCTTCTTAGGATAATTCTATATGTAAACTCACTAATTAATTTCATGGCAGCACTCGAAACTACCCCGCTCATTGTATTGAATAGGGTCGTGGGATGTTTATTCACGGGAACCAATCAGCGGTCTGTATATTCATGTTTATTCAATTGCGAATCGTTGAAACATCATCTAGGTGGCATAATTCGCCTCCTATATGCGCTGTAGAAGTGCCACGTATGGGATTCGTTGTCCCGGCAATTTGGTCCAAACAAATGACGGGGCTAATAAGGCGGATAATTCAAGTCTTTCATTGTATGACATGTGTCCTGTGCCCTGTGATTTGTTTGGACCGATTGCTGGGGCAACGAATCCCATTACGTGGCACCTCTACGGAGATTTTTGAAGCGTGTTCCATGAATACGCAATCCTCTGTACTTTCAAGGGCAAACATCATAGCCATCGCTTAATAAAATGCCCCAATAATCCGTTTTAACAATGTAAGACATTTTCAATAGCGTCATGGGGTGACTTGCCATTTGGTCTAATCCCAATTGGTCTAATGGCCATTTTGTCTAACACCAATTGGTCTAATACTATTTAGTCTAATAACCATTTAGGCTAATTACCAGTTAGTCTAATCGCCATGTAGTCTGGTCTAAAACTCATATTGGCTAATATCCATATTGTCTACAACCGAATTGGTCTAATACCAATAGGTCTAATACCCAACTGGTTTAATATCCATCTGGTCTAATACCCATTTGGTCTAATATCCATGTGGTCTAATATCCATCTGGTCTAATATTCATTTGGTCTAATATCCACTTGGTCTAATATTCATTTGGTCTAATATCCACTTGGTCTAATATTCAGCCAGTCTAATATTCATTTGGTGTAATACCCATTTGGCCTAATGCCCATTGGGTCTAGTATCCATTTGGTCTAATGTCCATCTGGTCTAATATCCATTTAGTCTAATATTTACATGTTTAACTACTTTGGGTTTAACATCCAAATAGATATTAGACCAAATGGTAATTATTAGACCAAGTAGATATTAGACGAGATGGACATTAGACCAAGTGGATATTAGACCAAATGGACATTAGACCAACTGGGTATTAGACCAAATGGACATTAGACCAAATGGGTATTAGACCAAATGGATATTAAACCAGATGGCTATTAGACCAGATGGCTATTAGACCAATTAGGTATTAGACTAAATCGATATTAGACCAAATGGATATTAGACTAGATGGATATTAGACCAAACGGGAATTAAACCAAATGGTGTTTGTGATTATGGATATCAGACATTCTGGTTATTAGATAAATTGGATGTTAAACTAAAATGGTTATTGGACAAATTGGTATTATACAATATGAGTTTAGACAAATTGAAGTTAGACCAAATGGCAATAAACCCGTCATGGATGCAAGCAGATAATTTGCAAGAGACACATTTGCATAATCATTGGTCGCCTTTTCGTCTCTCAGAGAGGACCGTTTCAAGTGTGCGTGCATGAAACCGCCGAAAGAATTACCTTTATCTGGAGAAATATAATTTCAAAACCTCTCTAGACTACATACAAATTGAAGAAAGAAAAATAAGAAATGAATCAAAACAACATACATAATCATTGAAATTAGGAAACAATTCTTTTACTGGGAAAAAGACTACGTGTATCTGCTGTGTTTTACGTTTATTTTTTAAGATTGGTCGACAGCAAACCTCATTATATCTCGTGTTTTTTACATTTTGATTCTTTGTACGTAATTGAACAGGTTGGTTTGGATGAACAGGTTGTCCCTTAATAACTGGGTAGACGTTTCATACAGAATTCCCATGGATGCAAATGAGGTATTACAATTGATTCCGTCATGCGCTGTAAGACGTTGTGCAGTAGCGCTTGACGGAATGAATGGCAATACCTCATTTGCATCCATGGGACTTCTGTATGAAACGTCTACCAATAACTGTGGGAGATTAGGACCAACCCTGTAATACAAGTGTAGAAGAATATAATTGAGTTCCAATGGAGCAGTCAGTTCGTTCAAGCAAACCCGAGGACACCGCGCTGCGAAAATCCGTTAAATTTCGTAGTAAATCCCTAACCCAAAACACTAGTAGCATAATCCAATATAATCATGCAGTGACAAAGGGTACTTGTTCGAGAAGTATTCCACCTTTACATTTATTCAATGCATGACTTGCATATTGTACAATGGTGGGTAATTTTAAAACTGATCTATCCAGCATTCATCTTGCTCTTTTGAAAATCTGAATATACTTTGGTTCCCGTACATCTGGCCATCACATATCTGGGTGTTGTATACCCTAACTTCGAGGGTAGAGGGATAGAGATGTTACAGAAAATCCCCTATTGTACCACGGTGGTTAATCTATTCCAATGAATTGGAAACATCTTTCTTTAACTTTTCTTAATATTTTTTTTCGCAAAACGATGAAAAAGGACTGTCTCAGACACATATGGCAAAAAAGGGGCTAAGTGCCGTTTGATTTTTAATGGGGGAAAAGCCATACACTACCTGTTATTTTTTGGTATTACTGTTCTTTTGCCCATTTTTTCCCAAAGAGGGCCAAATGTTGACATTTTTTTCCTCTGGCAACTGAAATCATAGATGAAAAAATGGGTCGCTTGCATAGACCTGTACAGCGAATTTGATTTTAACAAGCAATATGTACGCGAGTGGTTGTCACTGACTGAGACACACTGTCAATTTCTTTCTTAATATGGCGACAATAACTAAATAAGGCATTTCATAATATTATCAAGCATAAATAGAACAAAACTAAATAAAAAAGCATCTCCCCCGTGATAATAATAATGACAATGGTATCCGATTTAAAGATTTAAAAACGTTGACACGGTCGTTACGTCAAACCATTGATACATGAAAAAAAAGAAGAGGCATCTAAAAAAAACCCCGAGATTCGAATCTATCAAGTTATGAGCCACAGTGGATGCTTTACTATTGCATCGTGGTTTCGGGTTTGGTTGAATGAACAATACTCCATACTATACTCGATTCGCGTGATACGTTCGTCCCCCTGGAGGTTTGTACCTATTCCAATAAGTCGGAAAGGGACTCTACCGAAAAAAATGAAAGAATTCAAATGCATGCACGTGCCACACCGGATTGACAGAAGTCCCTGCGCCTCAATGTATTTTTCACCTCCGCAAGAATGGTACGGGGTCACATATCAGATGAATCGAGTAAAGGTGTGAACGATTAGCAGGAAATCTCCATACAAATAAGATTACGATTAAGATTACAATGTAACAGTCAGTTCATTGAAGCAAACCGGAGACATCGCACTGCCAAATTCGATACCAGATCATTCAGGCATGCGACACGGGCATGCAAAGGATACAATACATACACCTGGTTCACCTGAAAATTTCAGATATTTCGGCAAGTGATTCATTTGCTTGGGTTGTACCGGAGGACAAATCTTGCTAAGTTAATCTTTGACCTTCCGTGAAAGCGCCCTATAGCGACCAACACATTTAGTGTCGTCCTTGGGCATTTTAACAAGTGAATTATTACAAGAGGGCGCTATTATAATTATCGGCCTCATCGAGAATTCGGCCAGCTTCCACAGGTGCTTATGATCGAGGTTTTACGGTATGCGCAATGATAATGGAAAAATCCGGGATGGTCTCGGCTATTGGAAGCTGAAAAAAGAATTCAAATCAGAATTTCCGTTGGTGAATGTTGGTGTTGTTTTTGTGTTAGTAACGTTGCGCCATGAGTCAATCCCAGAAATTGGGGTTGAAAAAGTACTCCTAAATAATCGTAGATTATGTCCGATGTAATGTGACTAGCGAGATGTACTATTTCTGTCGGTGTCACTTTGGTCAATTCCGAACACACTGCTGTCTCATCTATGCAGGATGACATTTACGTTTACTGCGTTGACATTGCAAATATGCATAGCTATTTTTCGGCAGTGGAACCAAGTTTGAATTTTGGAAATGCAATGGGAGTATTGATTGCTGTCATAATTATATGCGCAGAACTGTGTTTTGACTCAGAATTAGGGTCAGTTGCGTCGCGGTCAAGCATGGTTCGCATGACACGTACAATGTACACACAAAGACTTAATGCATTCGGTTGTGTGTATACTGCAACGTAGGTCAGTCAGTCGTGGCTTGATCAAGTGCTATAAATAGCCTAGAGTCTTCTAGTTATTTGTATAAATAGGAATGTACTACACAGGCGCGAAGTGCCGTCGGTGACTATAGCGTCGGTGACTAGAATCGATTTACGCATATATTAAAACCTTATACAGCTTCAATAAAGTAGGTTTGTTTGTGCTAGAATAAGTCCAGCAAGTAGCCCCACTTAAATCTTGAACCACTGACCATTGCAGTAGGAACGCCAACGACGCATATAGCCGTTAAAAGGTAAATTTTTAAGGGCTCGAACTTTGGTGAGCGGCATGAGCATTTGTGGGTACGAGGAACGATATTTTTTTTTTTCGCGCGGTTTTCATTAGCAATTTTAATTAATCAATTACTAACGCAGGAGAGGACAAATTATTTCCATTCCTTCATGTCTAGCACGTTAGCTCAATTAATAAGCATGTTATTCAAGTAATCCGGAGGTGGTTGGTTCGAGCCCGGCTAAGTGCGCTTATTTTTTCGCTGACCAGATCAAAGATTAAAATATGTTCATGCTATACTATTATTTTTCCTGATATCATTTGGCTAGGGGCGTGGAATCAATATTTAGATAACATTGAAAATACAGTCCCAACAACTTGTTTATCTTTGTTCACCTTTCTGGGGATTCCCACTTAGTCGTCATTTTCTTATTTTTATTATAGCGCATTTCTTTATGTAAAACGATACAATTTCCCAATAAAATTAATAACAACTTAATTACCCATTTATTCCTTCTGAAAGTTTTCAAGAGACACAAATAAAAACCCGGTTTTCTTCCATCGTCAGCAACATTTCCTGCAACATTTCTGCACGAGGTTCGTTATCTGCTTGAGTGTCATTGTCACGCATGAAAACACCTTTCAGATCGAAAGCACCAATATTGGAATGGCTGTCTTAGCATGCCATAATTCATGATTTTTTTCAGACAAACTAATGCACATCAAGATCTAACTCTGTAGCATTTTCCGACGCCGGTAAACTTTCATGGACCAAAATATGTTCTTTTTTGTTGTTCGTGACTCGGACTTTCGCCCATTTTGGTGCGTATTTTCGGCGTGTTTAGCTTCAATTTTCTCGCACGGAGTTCACATATTTTTACTACTTTTCTACTGGAAATCAACTAAAATGTTGGTACCTTATATACGTGATAAGTCACATAAATTGAACCGAAAATTTCAACATCATTTCGATTGTTTTGGTTTTCTTCGAGAACTCGCACTCGCAAATATGGGCGCTTGGATTTGCAATTTTGTGATGTCATATCGGGGGGTCACATCCTGTAAAAAATACTGGAAGTAATGCCACCGACGGCCCTACTGCATTGGGTCCAAAGGCAAGCTCTCTAACCGAAAGTTTTGTTTTATTATCAAATATAACGTGCAATTTTTTCTGGCTGATAGACATGTTTTAAAAAAGAATTATTTAAAATTAAAGAATTTAGAGACATGCCTTGGCCATTTTAAGATCTCTTTTCAGGACAATACATGCTGCGTTTGGGAAGAACTATGTAACGCTTTGTTTTATTTTTACAAATTTACCCACAAGTTTGTAATGAAACCATGTACTTGTTCTATTGGTAAAAGGGTGCTATATAATAATGCTTTGGAGTCTGTAAAATTGCAAAATATAAATTTCCCACCTATAGGCCTATGCAATGGCTTTATAGTCACGTTTAAATGGAAATGTTTGTACTTATTTTGAAGCCAATGGAACGAAGAAACTCTTAGCTAATTTACATATCCTATGGTACTTAATTTGTAGGAATCAGATGTTCAGAAAAAATCATGGGGGTGGTAACCATCCCCCTTCGGGCGTGTTGTTACAAGAAATGGCTCAGGTATAGACGAGGGTTAACCCTTGTCCAACTCCGTATGGACTTGATTTTGGTATCAATAAATAGCCATGGGTCTCTTCTATCCACTTTTACCAAAATAAGTATCAT